>APFE030579843.1:0-13967 GCA_000404065.3 Pinus taeda
CCCTCAGAGAATGCACGAGGGGAGACCGACTGATGAAAATGGGATTTCACCCATTTATTTTGTGCTTCAATGGCCAAGGTGGAGAGATGGTGAGTCTCGTCTAGTTGTTCTAAATATAAGAGGCATTCCTCTTGAGGTGATGTTTCAGGGAGGAGTTCAACAACTAACTTGAGTGAAGGAATCTTGCATTTGATCGGCAATGTTGCTTCCAGACCATAGAGCAGCTCGAATGGTGTGAAACCATTTGCATCTTTGGTTGAGGTTCAGTAGGCCCACAAAGCTGAAAAGAGCATGAGATGCCAATTTGACTTGTGCATCCCAATAGTATGCCGAAGCATTGTGACCAAGACTTTGTTCATGACTTCAACTTGGCCATTATCCAGAGGGTAATATGGGGTCAAGCCATCGTGGCACAAGCCTAATGCAAATGTCAGATTAGCTATCATGTAATCTTGGAAATGGGAGCCATTGTTGGTGGCAATGGCTTGAGCTATGCCAAACCTGGAAATAACATGGTTGAAAAGGAATTGAGCCACCGTCTTACCATCTGCGGGGTATGTAGGCATCACTTCGACCCATTTGGTTAAATAATTCACAACAACAATAATATGACCATGCCCCCCATCCAAACGAGGGTTACATGTCATATAATTGATGTCCATTTGGCAAAAGGACCAATGGTAATGACGGGGTGTAGGTGAGTGGGTGGGGCATCCATCTTGCACTGGTAAATTTGGCATTCATGGCACTTACGAGCAACAATAATGCAATCCTTAAAAATAGATGGCCAGAAATAACTAGTGTGAAGGATTTTTTGAGTTGTAGCATAATGAGACATATGAACACTACATGCCCCAAAGTGGCAATCATTGAGAACTCTTTCAGCTTCCTCAATCGTAAGGCATCGGTGAAGAATTGAATCAACATCAACACGGTATAAAGTATCGCGAATAATATGGTAGGTTTGGGAGTGATGTTGAATCCTTTGGAAATCATCCTTGGCCAACATGGACAAGAACGTGGACGTCTGGAGATACACGATGATATCACAGTACCATGGGTCAAGGGTGCTAATCATAAAGAGGGTCTCATATGGAAGTTGTTCATATGGACCAGCAAGGATAGACTTGGAGGGAATGGAACAAATAAATTCGGTGAGAACAAATGATTTCTTATATTTGGCCATAGTAAATACAAAATCAAATTCTTACGGGATCGCGATCCATTTATAATATTTTCCCCCTAGAAACTGACGAGTCAGGATATAGGTCATGGGGTTGTGTTCTGAAATCACTATAGTCATGCGGAAAATGATATAGTGCCGAAAGCATTGAACAACCTAGACAGCAGCAAAAGCCAACTTCTTGACATGCGCATAATGCATTTCAATGTCAAGGAGATTTTGAATAAGGTAGTAGATCACATGTTCATTGCCTTCATCATCGTCTTCAACCAAAACCATTGAAATGGTGCTAGGGGTCGCGGCTAGGTAAAGGAATTAATCTCGATAATATTCTGTCGGGCGCAAAGGAGGAGAATTTGCGAGGATGGTTTTGAGATAATAAAAAGATTTTTGGGCCACCTCGTTCCATACAAAGGTTGTTCCTTGTTTTAGCAACTGGGCAAATCCTATAACTAGCCCAACATAATTGGGTATAAAACAAAGGAGAAAGTTGGCCTTTCCTTGCACGCTCTGGAGTTGGTGCAGTGAAGATGGAGGGTGTAAATTTACAATGGCCTCAACTTTTAGTAGATAAAGGTGAATACCATCCTTGGAAATGATGAAGCCGATGAGTCGTCCTGATTCTACGAAGAAAACACATTTGTGTGGGTTTAACCAAATTTTATAGCGTCTGCAACACAGAAAAATCTTCCGAAGATGGGTTATCTTGGAACTTACGAGAATGAGCGGGAAGGTCATCCAAGTAAGGCTATATAATGTTGAAAATATACTGAAATGTGTAAGACATCACCCACTGAATCATGTCTCCAGCATTTTTTAGGCCGAAAGGGAGATTCTTGTACGCAAATGTACCCCACAGACAGATAAAAGTTGTCTTTTCCTAATCGATCGGTGCAATGTTGATCTGGTTGTAACCAAAAAAACCATCCATAAAAGAAAATATCTCGCTCTCGGCACATTCATCAATGATTTGATCAATGAAGGGGGTAGGATAGTTGTATTTAGGATAAGCATGATTGAGATCTCAATAATCGACGCAAACTCGGATCGTGCCTTGTTTTTTAGTCACCGGGTCAATATTGGACACCTAGTCTATAAGGGGTATGGGATAGATGAACCTAGCTTCGAGAAGCTTTTCAACTTCACCCTTAATAGTAGCGGCCTTCCTAGGGTGCACTAGGTGAAGCCATTGGAGAACGGTATTGGTGTGTGGATACGTTGGTATTTCATGTGCTACAATGCTAGGATCGATGACGAGCATTACTTCATAGGACCATCCAAACACATCACAAAGTTCTTAAAATAGATGAGTATATGTCCTGATCTCATCTGGAGAAAAGGCTACCCCAATATGAACATGTTCAATGATAATGGGTTGATAGAAATGTCAATCAACATCGTTTGTGTATTATTACCCAGATTTCCTTCCGACCATACTTCATGAGTAACAATCAGTAGTGGAAACAAAGAACAAGACTTTTAGAAAGAGTTAGACATGACCGTCAAGCGAGGCAGTAATGAGGAGTGATGATGAGTATCGATCCAAGGTGGTTCCTAGAGAGACATGACTTCCATGATACCTTCATCAGCAAGGAAGGTCTCGGCTAAGGGATCAGGCGATTCCAAAGTGCCAAGCCATGGGGATTGAGAGTATGTATCAAGAGAGGTCTTTGACATAAAAGGATCAAAGGATGCAGAGCACGAAACCAAAATAATTTCCACGCAATTGACTTCGGTGGGACTAAGCAGCATAACCCCGCCCCAGGCATCAATAAGATCTAGTGAAGGTATGACCCAAGGATAAGATTTAACCAAGATCACATTGATAGAGGCAACATGAGGAGGTGGGAGTGGAAAAATTACCATTAAGGAAGAATCTTTGAAAACACCTACCCCCACACTCTCATAGGGAGCACTATTGTGCTTGACGTATGAAACATTGCCATCTGAGGAGGAACAGGCAAAGAAGGGTAGCTAGTCGACAGTGACAATATTCCCTTAATGGGGATAATGAATCACATGAAATAAAGAGGAGGCTGTGACATGCATGGCATGGGTCCATGTGGTGAAGTAAAATTATAAGTGTGGACACGAACGAATTCCTCTAGCTTGATAATGGGTCTAGCCACAACAAATACATTCTAAGGAAAATTTCCTTAGGTTAGAATTAATCAAGAGGGCCTATGTCTTGGTCCTCTTATCCTTCTTGATGATGTCCTCACTTGCTCGCTACATCTATCTCTCGCTTCCTTATTCAAGCTCCTGAAACAAGTAAACAACAATAGAAAATAAAACATAATAATAGACAAATTGCAATTCAACCTACTTAACAATTCAAGAAACATTAAGCCATGAATGTGTAACATTACAAAACATGTAGGAAATCAATTATAGTTGAATATATTAATATCAAAGGGAGAAGAGAACCATTCATCTTGACGTTGTAGTCTTCCTCTGACAAGACCAAGTTCCCACACACTTATGTTAGTATTCAATGATGGCCTCAATCAACAGTAGTTTTAAGGCTCTTCCCTTTAGGCCTCACTCCAAAACAAATCACACTTCTCCCTCACACAACTAGATAGATACAACTAGCAATAGCTTGCTATCTACTCGAAACCAAAATAGCATCCGCACTTAGCCAAAACAACTTTGCAACTAGCTTGTGCTGGGGAAGAAGGGAGGTTTATATAGGACACATGGATGGGAGATGGATCCTCTTCTCATGGGAGAAGGACTTATCCCTTGAGGTAGTTGCATCATTATAGGGGAAAGTAGCCCAAACTGTTATCCTCAACCCCATCCGGCCAAACCATTTACTAGACTTTCGTTACGGAGTTTCTAGAGCTTGAAGCTTCGGCTCTAATTTAAAAAACTTTCCATAACAGAACCGGCATGACTGAAACACAACATAGTCACTCTGGTCAGCACGAGTATTAGTGTTAATATCTACACATTGATGTTGGGGAGATAATGGCCATTAGCATTGGTCTTGTAAACTGTGCAAAACAAAAGTTTAAGGGGAAATGGTGCAAAAGGGAAATGATGTGCTCATGAAGAGGGACATAATGGGAGTTTCTTTATGAAGGCAAAGCATGCGAGGTCCACTATAGAGGTCCTCCAAGATCAAGGAATGGGGAGTATAGGGACAGTGACAAAATGATGTGTAACAGATACCCCCTAAAGCATGAGGGTCGACCTGGAATGATGGATGAAATGCTTTATAAATCAATGTGGGGAATTAGTCTGCCATTAGAAAAACTGTAAGAAAATATAGATACATATACATAAACTAAGATCTCTATCAAATGATACATGAATCATGGCATGGAAACATCCATCCAGAGAATAATCATGTAAATGGATCTAGGTATGGGTGTAGCCATCGATCAAGGAGGATCATAATGAAACCAAGGTATGGTCGTAATCATCCAATAATGAGAAGGATCAGATATGATAAATCATGGTATGGTCGATGCTGAACATCTAAAAGAGACATGCATATCATCATAAACGTGTCACATCACTTTGTAACCTAGAATTTTTTGATCTGAGTCCAAGGTCTTGCGCTCCAACACGACCTGATCAAAGTACAAATCCTAGCATGTGAATAGATGTGTTGATGTCAAACATGCTAGAAAGTTGCTTGATTACCAGTAAATGATGTAAAATGTTAACAATAATGAGAGAAACTACCAATAATGACAATGGTCCTCATTGTATTATCAACACAATTCATAGAATGTGAATACAAGAACTGAAGTCGAACAACCATGAAATCACTCAATCGAGAGCCAATGATGTGAACTTTCCATCGAGTGTGAAGAACTTTCCATTAGGGCATGCAAGCTCTAAGGTACTGGAAGGGAGTGTCTCAGTCAACTTCCAGATAATGAGTTGAAGTCGATGAAAAATGACCATGTTGAAGGATGTCCATACTGAATCCCACATCATCGACGCAAGACAAGAGTATGCAAAATGATTTTGGATGATACAGAGAATTAGAGGTAAGTGTAACTGTAGAAGGACAACTCTTGAATGTATCGGCAACACAACTAGCAGTTTGGTAGCTTTTAGATCCTTGGATTGGTGGTCATGATGACATGGCAGAGATCAAATGGAAGGAAAAACTGAACGACCCAAACTTAGGAAGGTCAATGATGCAAAGGAGGATGTCCCAACCCAACACAAAGAAAAGATTGTCATTTTCAAGTGTGAGCTACTAACACGACAGATAGATTTTCAAATTTTCCCCCACCATTTCTAGTAGGTACCCCAATTACTTTTTAATTGCAAGTTTAAAGGGGATATCATATGCTTGCATTGTAAGTTCATCCTTTGAATGAATCTGACCTAGTGAGTTTAACGAGCCCTAGGAAGGAGAAGCTCATGTTTGTCATGGTGATAAATTCGATGTCATTTAATAGTTTAACAAGTCCAGCAAAGGTGTAACTCTATATATTTTGCATGTTTAGAGAGTTTGAAAAAGACACGCAAAAGAAAAATCCACATGGTCCCTTTTCATATATTTGTGCCTCTCTAGCCTGAAAAGGTAGAAAACAATAATTGAGAGAACTACTTGACCATTTTAGTCAAGGAATGCCTTTTTTGTAAATAGTGCCTCCCAGCCCAAAAAAGGGGTAAACTTATACTAGCCACACGATGTTTCTCATCTGTTAACGAGTTAGAAATGATAAGGGCTTGGCTATATTTTCGCCTTTAAAGGGTTAGAGAAGAGCTTGAAAGCAGACCCCCATTTTATTCTCTTTTTATAGTCAAAAAGGGAAAATACTCAGCGATATTTTCATTTTGTATGAGTTAGAAAAGAGCTTAAAGGTGACTCATCCTCGAGGAATGAGTGGTATAAAGGGTACCAACTAGTTCCGACAATGGAGGAACTGCTCAAAACATGTAATTGTTAAGAGGCTAGCTAATAAAACCACTCACCGCTACAGTAACTCAGGAAAGGACACACAACCATGTGAAAGCATATGATTGGCCAAAGAGATGGTGGTGATGGAATGAAACAACCAAGGCTCATCTAGCATAAATCAACTGATAAAACCGGAAATCACAAGATGTAAATTGGGCATGGGTTCATTTTTACAAAAGATTGAACCATGGAGAGCTCTGCTTGGATTCAGTTTCATGTTTACACAATCTTGAAACAAAAAACTATGCTTTCTATAAGTTTGCATGCCCCCAACATAATGACCCAATGGAGGTACATGCCCCCCAAGCTTCATTGCAGAAGACTTGGCAGATGAAATTAAGGTTCACTTTCAAGATCCAGGAAAGACTCGAATGGGATTTTACGAGATCCTAATCAAAGACTCGATTTGGAAAAGGGAGTTGTTTCATTTTTTAATGAGTTTGACACAACAAAATAACTATCCTTGAGACCCTTGTTTCATTTTTTAACGAGCTTGACACAAGACAAAAAACTATTCTCATGACGCTTTCTTTCATTTTTTTAACAAGGTTGACACAAGACCAGTAACTATCCTCACGATGCCTTGTCTAATTTTTTAACGAGGTTGACACAAGACCAGGAACTATCCTCATGAAATTGATCATGGACCATACGAGAACATGGCTCCCAAGAGATCTTCACTAGATGGAAAAACCACACTCTGGGAAGAATACACGTCATTTGGTACCATAGATAGATCGAGCTCCAATGCCCCCAGTACATAATGTATTATACCATCTGTGTGATCATTAATAGATGTGGGGACAGAATGGGTAGCCACATAATTGACCTATGGTGAGGAAGGTACTGCTTGAAAACAAGACTCGATAGGCAATGATGGTTGCAAAGGAGGTGCCTAGTGAGCAATGAACGATAGATGATCAATAGTAACAATTCTCCCTTCGTGCGGAAAACAAACGACATGGAAAAGAGAAGAAAAAAGAGCTCCCACGACATAACATAGTATCGTCCAGGGAGAAGATTTAAATCTAAGGGACCTTGGACCACCATCATGTCTATATAGATGGTCTTCCCTTCTAAAGTAATAGAGAGCTTTGTAAGGACCCCCAAGGGTTGACTGGTTCCTCTGTCAAAAGCCAACAGATTCTAGGTGATAGGAAGAAGTTTTGGGGAACCCAAAGCTTGCCATGTAGTAGAAGACATGATGCTAATAGATACGCCTTCATCTAACATAGTGCCAGGTACTACCATATTATAGGCTTGTACTGTGATCTAGAAAGGCACATAAGATGGGAGGTAGAAAGTAGTCAATGGCCCCCAATCGAAAGAGATGACAAAACTACTTGTTGGGGGTATCATATGATTTCCCCCATGCTGTACAAGAATAGGGGAAGGACTCCTAATTAACTAGAATGGGAGGGTCAGTCTTTGATTCACGAGAATCTGAGGAGACAAGAAGAACATGAGCAGAATGACCATACTACTTTTTTCAGGAACATAGTAAACAAATGAAGGTGGAGCCAAGTCTAAACTCTTTTTGACCAATGGTTTGTCAAGGATAGACACAAGAGAGTCTCTCTCAAGAAGAGTAGGATGGGCAAGAGATTAATCCAAGTCAATCTCTTTACTAATTTGGAGAGGGTCAGAATAAATCCTCTAATAACCAACAGGAAGTTGGGGTTCAGGAGCTGCAAGGTTTTCAAAAACTTTGGAAACTTTATCCATAAGAGGACAAAGGTGAAGAAGATGCTCTCCTTCATATAACGAACAAGGGAATCTAATCTTCCATTTCATATTACCATCGCTAACCAAGGGTGCAGCATTGACATGATCTTTAGACGTCGATGGGGATGGGTGATCTAGATGTTGATACCATACCTCTAAGACTCTAGGAATGCCATGACTGTATCGAAGGAGATGGTCACCCTTACACAGCCTACAAGGGAATTTTATCTTCGGTGAAGGATCAGAAGGTTTGTCAAGGGGGGGTGCATTTGGAGTAATAGCTACATGGTTGGCCTCTCACTTATTTGGCTTCTTATTCTTCGCCTTCTTCTTAGGCTCCTGGTTACTAGATTTCAAACTTTCACCAAGCGAAGTAGAAGAGGAGGGTGAAGAAATGGGGGAAGAAGGCTAGGGGTAAACCTTAGAATCATCGTGACATGATTCAAATGAAGGAGAAGTTTGCACAAGAGACAGGACAGTTGGGACCACTGAGGTTGAAAATAAACAGACAGGTAAACCAATGGTTAACCCAGGAAGGGACAACGTCACCATATAAGGAGCACCAGCATTTCCAAAAGAAGGTAAAGGACCAGGATTCCCATCTAAGGGGAACACTTGACTAGTAGACTCTGGAAATGTTGCCATTGGAATTTTCCTTAAACAATCACTAAGGAAGATAACTTTAACCAAGAATTTTTCGTGGGTAGTTAATTTTTACACACTAAAACAAAACTTTTCCTTTTCATATTTTAAGAGTCAAGAACAGGACAAAAGGTGACTCTAGTAACTTTTGGAATTAACGAGTTCAAAAGGACAGGCGCTCCAGTGATATTTTCAAATTTAAGGAGTCAGTTAATATAAAAAATGAATACTCAGGGTACTCTAGGCATAAAGGATTACCAGGTAACCATGAACTACAAAATACCTCCCAACGAACCGAGATGTACGGGTAGGCAATCTCCCTGAATGTTGTGTTCGATGTTTCACATTTACAAGGTAGCAGACTCAGCTTCCTATGGATAAATTATTGTAGCCTAGTGGAGTATCCCTTTATATACTCGATTGTATGGGGAGCACAATTCCATACTAGCGCTACGTAGTGTCGAAGCTAACGATAGTTGTTAGTTTTAAAGACACAAGAACACATCTCTAGCCTAGACCACTAAATATGAGCATTAAGTTTCAATGCTTCCTTAGGTTGATTCAATAAATTTTAATAATTGATCTTGAATTAGGTTTCAATTACAAGGCCCTACCATTGTCATCTGAAAACTCCTATATGTAGCTATATGAGAAAAGCGATCTTTTTCTTCAATGAAAGTTATCACTAATTGAGAGATAGAGAACACAAAATCAATGCAAAAATCAAAGAATGAAATCTTTCACTAATAAATCTCCTAAATGCACTTAATCTTCCCTTAACAACAAAATAAGTTCCATTTCACTTCCATGCCTATGATGATGCAATTTTAGCTTCTCAATATCTCTACTAATGCAATATTTTCACTTAAATAAACTAGAATGATGTCCTCCTTTTCATAAAATGCAAAATGAATCTTTCATATAAAGCACTTTAAATGAAATTTTTCACAATTCCTAACAAACAAGCATCAATCAAATCCAAAGCATTATAAATGAAAGTAAAAGCAACTTCTTCCCTGAATTGAACAGACCAAACACATAAATTCTTCAATTGACAACCTAAGCAATGTAATCTATGCTTGGAAAGAGAAAAGAGACACTCAAAATGAGAAAACAAACGAGACTCTTTCACTCATTCAATTGAAAACAAAGCATCCTATTCACTTCTAGGAGGAAGAAGAGAGCTTGAGGGTCAAGACACACTGGCATTGGAATGGGATAAATTCTGATTTTTTCTTACCCCTGAGACCGGAGCAACTTTTGGGCCAAAAGTAGCATCGATCAGCACAACTGACCAGTACTATAATTAGCCCTGATGGTTGATTGGCACGACTTTTTGGCCAAAAATAGTGCCAATCGATGGATTCAAAGAAAAAATAAAAAATAACTTCACACAGGGCCAAACGTAACACATGAGAGGGTGGGATAAACCAAGCAAGCACACAAATCAAGCTAAATGAAGCTTTCTATTCAGGGAGAAGATGGTCCAAAATGCTTACGGGGTCAAAATCACAAGAGCAGAACACACTGGCCAAGATTGGGGTTAGGCCCTAATATTCACTTGCAGGCATCAGTGTGACTTCCTAACTAACAACAGGTGTCAAAGGCTGGTCAGTGCGACTATTTCTCAGCAACTTGCTCTAGTCGCCGTGACTGTCAATGGATTAAGTGTGCTGATCGAGGTAGCTAAAGTTTTTTTTTTTTTAAAATAGGGACCAGATCTGCTACTATGAATTTTAGACTCAGACCAGTAAATACGAGAAAAGAAATAGAACCAAAGGGAAAACATGAAGCTAGAAAATTTCTCATGAAATCATGAAATCCAAGACAAATAAAAGGATTGGGATCCCCAATATGGTCACCAATTTGTGCTGAAGTAAAATTATAAGTGCTGACACGAGGTAATTCCTCTAGCCCAATAATGGGTCTAACAACAACAGATACATTCTAGGAATATTTCATTAGTTTAGAATTAATCAAGAGAGCCTACCTCTTCGTCCACTTTTCCTGCTTGATGATGTCCTCACTTGCTCACTCTAGCTCTCTCTCACTTCCTTCTTCAAGCTCCTGAAACAGGTAAACAACAACAACCAAAAAACATAATAATAGAAAAATTACAATTCAACCTACTTAACAAGTCAAGAAACACTAAGCCATGAATATGTAATATTACAAAACATGTAAGAAATCAATCGATAGTTGCATATATTAATATCAAAGAGAGATTACAACCATTCGTCTTGACGTTGCAATCTTCCTATGACAAGACTAGGTTCCCACATACTTCTGCTACCATTCCATGATGGCCTCAATCAAAAATATTTTTTAGGCTCTTCCCTATAGGCTCCACTCCAAACCAAATCACACTTCTCCCTCACACAACTAGATAGCTACAAATAGTACTAGCTTGTTGTCTACTCCAAACCAAAATAGCATCAACACTCAACGAAAAAAACTCTGCAACTAGCTTGTGCTTGGGAAGAAGGGAGGTTTATATAGGACACATGGATGCAAGATGCATCCTCTTATCATGGGAGAATAACTTATCCCTTGAGGTAGTTCCATCATTATAGGGGAAAGTATCCCAAACTATCATCCTTGACCCCATTCGGCCAAATCATTTACGAGAATTTCGTTATGGAGCTTCTAGAGCTTGAAGCTTTGGCTCTAATTTAAGAAAAAATCGATAACGGGGAGTAGAGGGACAGTGAGAAAATCTTGTGTAACAGTCCAACTTTGGCTGAGCAGAATATTATAATTGAGATTGGTGTCAACAATTTCTACTTTGACTTGCATTATCTTACCTTCCAGGGTGATGGCAAGGTTAGGTAAGACATCAAAGGTTTGCGAATCATACCCATCGAAAGCTTCCAAAGTGTTCAGAGATTGGTTCAAAGCAGGAGACGCAATAGCCTTCCACATGTGGTTGACATAATGCAGGTGGAAGCATCTTCATCGATGACAGTCCAGTGGATGGTATTCTCATTGATGATTACCTAAAAAAGAAAGGAAATCTGATGAGGGAGACATGGAACATGGTTCTCTAGATCAAAAAATATCAAATTGGAATCTGCAGGATCAGTGCTCTCGATAGCTGACAATAAATATTTTCACTGTGACGGGCAGCTTTGGAGTACCTCAAGAGCTAACATGGCTGACGGTGCCTGAGCCAAATCCTCAACAATATTTTAGTGTTGAGCAGCTCTGGCATTGGGATTGTATGAGGATTTCCACAACACACATCGAGAGGGTGGTTGCATAGTGGAATCAAGGTTAGGGTGCTTAATATGAAGAGGCCAGAACTAGGCATAGAAGAAGAAGGTGCACTTCTTTCTCTTTCCTAGTTGTCAAAGCAAGAGTTTGATAGTCTTTCAACCTAGTAGCCACATTAATAGGCGTACTCATCATGAACACTTGAGATCGAGAGGAAGCAAATTGGGGTTGGTCTACCATTTGGGTCTGCTGAGACGGAAACGACTCTTTGTGGAGAGTGGGGGTCCCTTTAAAAAATCAACTAAGTTCGGATCACCGGGGACAATATTTAGTGTAATGATATTCCTCGCAAATGAGGCATGGATACTTAGGTTTCCTTTGCGAATATTTTCCAGTAGATGATTTTGGAGGACCATATTTTGGGGCATCGACTTTACCCTTTCCTTTTCCTTCCTTCTTTCCTTTCGAGGATTTGTCAACTGTGGTAGACTAGAAAACATGGACCTCTAAGGTTTTACCAGGGCCAGGTGGATTTTAGGATGAACTATTAGTAATAGAATTTGATACCCACTTCTGTTTGGAAGATGATTTCGCAGGGGTCTAGGATACTTAACCAATAAATCCATCAATTGGAGGTACAACTTGCGACTTTGATGCTGCGGGATCAGATGATGGCCGTGGAGCATCAGGTAATAACTCATACAAAGTGCCAAACTGAGAGTTAACTAGATCCAAGTATTGGGAAAGAGCAATGGCCTACTCTTCAGTGACACATCCACCCATAGCTATATTATGAGCAATTGGAGCCACAAATGATTTTGTGAACCATTCAGTGAGCAACTAATGAGAAGTATTGAATTTGATCAAGTGACGTCTATGTCTCCACTCATCGATGTGATCAGAGATGTGTGTCGTTGTATTTTATTAAGTGATGTGAGCAAATAGGTGTTGGTTTCATAGTTAACTAGCAATTGAAAATGCATGAGGAAAGCAATGGCTAAAGAGTTAAAGTCATGGTAAGTACTTCAAGGTAGCTCGATGTACCACTTCATTGTAGCAGCCGTTAGGGTACGTTGGAAAAGATGGATATGAATGGAATCATCCACATAAGAGTTTTACAAGCACCAAAGGTGATATTTCATCACATGGGCCTTAGGATCTTCTTTAGATTTCCCATCGAACTTTGGACAATCACTTGGTATCTTGGATATCACCGGAGGCCAGTACGGTGAATGAAGGATCAGATCATTCATAAGGTGAGATACATATGGAAACTTGAGTGTGGCGAAGAATGGAAATTGGGTGTTAAAAGGCATGGGAGGTCAATAAGTGTGTTGTTGGGTTGTGTTATATTCTTTCCACATAGTTAACAGGGGGTTTGAGGGGTACCCGTAACCCCACTTTATGGGGTCCGGGGCAGCGCCCCAGAAAATTTTGATTTTGGACCCTATGTTAGGTTGGGCGGACCCACCCTATGGTTTTGTGCATTTTTCGCACATGTTTTTGGACGCGATGGTTTTCGGTCCATGGTTTTTGGACGTGATGGTTTTTTGGTCCAGGGTATTGTGATGCTTCGGCATGTATAAATATGTATTGTAACACTGGAAGGAACATAATGAAAAATCAAGCTGGTAGTCCCAGTTTTGGGATCCGGTGGGAAAATCTCTCTGTATATGTGTTTTATGTGTTATTCTCTCGCATTGTTTATTTTTCTGTGATTTAGAATTCGTATGCAGGTAATTTTTGTACAGGGTTAAAACCTACATTTGGTATCAGAGTTGTTTTGGCTTCAAAGGGATGCCTTTGTTGCTAAGGGGTTTCTCTTGGGCCTGTGGTAGACCCTGTTCAGTGGGAGATCTGCGAGATCGATTCTAGTGGTGAAAGAAGATGGAGAGCAGCAGAAAGATAGAGATTGAGAAGTTCAATGTTCAGAGTTTTGAGTTGTTGAAACTCAAGATGGAGGAGCTGTTGGTGGATAAAGATCAATGGATCGCGATAGATCCGGGTACTAAACCAACAGGAGTGACCAATGAAGAATGGAATAAGTTGGATCGGAAGGAAAAGAACACAATACGATTATGTGTCTCAGATTCAGTGTTGTTGAATTTATCAGGGGAAGCTACGATGAAGGCTCTGTGGAACAAGTTAGGGACTTTGTACCAATCTAAGTCTCTGGTGAATAAACTATTCCTGCAGAAAAAGTTGTATAACCTGAGGATGAAAGATGGAGACTCGGTGACAGAGCATTTGAATGCATTTAATACTGTGGTA
>APFE030579864.1:0-21287 GCA_000404065.3 Pinus taeda
CCAACAATCCTTTCAAAATCATGAGTTGTGTTGTTGGAGAAAAAGTCGCAATAGTGCAAGATCTGCTCCAAGAACAGAGATTGGATCTTGAAAAGCAAACTGCCAATACACTCAAATATGAGTATTCTCTTCCCCTACTGCTAAAATTCTCTTTACAAAAGTGCTTCGAGTATCTAATTTGCAAAAAAGAGGAACCTTTTCCTGATTCTAAAACCTCATATTTATAATTTATAGAAAATCTCCAAAAAGGGAGAGTTGTTGAAAAGGATATTTGATCTCTAATTTTTGGTTGATAATATTTCTTTTCCTTTACTGTTGTTACAATCCAATTTCTCCAAATCCCTTTGCTTCATCCTCCTCAACAAGCTCCTAGGAAAAATCAATTAAAATTGTTCATAAAAATTGAAAATATAAAATTAGGAAAATTGCTTCACAAACTAAAATTAAATAAAATAATTCAAATCAAAGAAATATGTGCTTCTTGTTAATCTATGTAATGATTTATTTGGCTCAAGAAGGAAATCTTCGAACAAATTTGCAACAAAAAAACTTTTGGCGAGTCAAATTTCAAAAATTAATCTCAGAAAATTAATTTCTTGTTGCAAATGCGTATCTTTAGTTTCTCCTAAAATTTTGGCATAGTTAATGACCAAATCTGGTCATGTAACCACTCCCAAAATCTTCTCCAAGGTTTTAGCTTTCAAACAAGTCATCCTAGGCCTCATTTGGCTTAGTAAATCCTAAGTTATGACTCTCCAATGATTGAGTTCCAAAACTATCAAAAGGCTGGAAAATATCAGCCCCAAGTAATTTCATTAATTTTTTGTCATATTTTACACACACATATAAAATAGATCTAAAATTGAAAATAATGCAAACAAATTTTATTTAAAATAAATAATATTTCAAATAAACAAAATCAAACCATATATAAAAACAACAAATATGAAAAAAAGTTTAATATACATATTAATTCGCCCACAAAAAAAAGTACGGGAGATGGTTAGGGAGTTACATGGAGGAAGGAGAGGGGGAGCCCACACGAATCCCCTGCTCCACTATATATATGTTAATATGGAGTGGAATGGAAATGGAAATGGAATGGATTTTAATGACGTCCACTAGACCTTACGGTCTAAGGGACCACCCATTATCACTTAATCCATATTCAGATTTTTTTCTAGGCCGATTTTGCTATTATGGATCTTGAGTAATAAATTCGTTGTTTTGTGAAGCTTTGTCTCCTAAAAAATCTCACTAAGACTATTCACCTATAGGCTACTATCAAACTGATTACAGATAACTTCATGCGGTGCACACGCTTTGATAAAATTCCATTATGTTTCTACCACCCCTTTGTTGCAACAAATGCATGTTCGTTATTTCCACTCTTCTTTAGGGACCGCCCATCTACTAGTTTCACATCTTAGATGATGGGAGCTAGTCCTCAGTCGAGCAAGTAAAATATTGGTTGTTCCTTTGATTGAGGAACTCAAATATTCTTTATCATCATGTTTCCACATTGGACCCACCTGCTTTGTCCACATGGCATTCCTAAATTTTTCTAACACCCACCTTTTTATCTCCTCCTTAGCGTGAGGGAAATCATGTAGATTTATGTCCCATTTTCCTAACCACTTTTAGTTTTGTTTCATCCATGTCTTTTTCTGGCGGTTTAGCTCTTCTTCAACAACCAATTTGGGTCATTGGTGCTTTCCATATTTTCAACCTTCTTAAGGTAACTCAACAGATGAATGATCGTTCACGCCTCAATTGGAAACATACCAGCCTCAGCTAAAAGGATATCATATGGGAACGTTGATTTAACTTTGAGGCTACTAGTGATCAGGTGCTTTTGAATTCTTTCTATTTGTCTCCATTTGTGGTTTGACATGTTGCTCCCCCATATTTCACAACCATAAGGGATAACTGGCACCACTAATATACCAAAGAGGGTTTTCTTAGTCTTCCAATCCCATAGTTCTGCTTGTTTACACCTGTTCAGAAGGAGGTAAGAAGCTTTCCACCCTCCTTGGATTTTCTTTGATCTACATGTTTCCCAGCTAAGCCTATAGTGAAAGTAAATTCCTAAATGCTTGTACTCATATACCACCTCCAAGGGGTTGCCCTCAAAGAGAAAAGTACCCTAATGTTTCTTTCTTTTCAAAGAAAAAATCTTGACTTTATTTTTGCTGGTATTTACTTGCATTCCCACCTCTTGACAAAAAAAATCTAGAGATTTCAAGTGTTCTCCCAAACTTAGTGTCGATTTAACAATAAGAATAAGTTCATCTACATATAAAAGTAGTTTCACCACATATCTTATCAGTTGGATGCCTTCTCCTTTGGTATTGTTTATCCACTCTTCAAGATTATCAATATATAAACCAAATAGTGTGGGAGAAAGAGGACATCCATGTTTGACTCCTATTTCATTGTCAAAACATTCATACATGCCTTCCTTTGTTCTAATTTTGGATCTAACCCTCTCATAAAGCTTATGAACAATTGTCCCATATTCCTTTGGGATCTTTATTTCTTCCATTTTATGCCATAGTTTATCTTTAGGGACAGTATCGAAGGATTTTTTGAAGTCAACAAAGCAACAAAATGCTTCCCCACCTTGGTTGTCCCAAATGTTTTCAATGAAGTGTCTTAGAGTGATACAATATCAATGGTACAATGTTTAGGCCTAAATCCAGCTCGTCCCTTTGCTCTTTTTCCCTCTTTTTCTACCCATTCGCTGATTCTGTGCTCTAGCATGCTCCCAAAAAGTTATTCAATAAGAGGGTTGATCATAATGGTACGATTGTTAGAAGGGTTATTGATATCTTCGTTTTGTGAAGAGGTATAATAACACTGGTTGTCCACTCAAACGGAAAGTTGTCTTGATTGACTCTGTTAAATATATCGTTTATGTGTGGGGCTAGAAGCTTCATTCCCCATTTTAAAAATTCTGCTTTTAAACTGTCAATGTCTTGCGCCTTGCCATTTGCCAGTTTCTTTATACTTTGTTCAATATCCACAACCAAAACTAGCTCTGTTGAGGAGACAATTATGGGAGGCTTACTTTTCTCATTTGTCCGCTAATACAAAAGTTTGCATAGTCTAACTACTGAGTCCCTGTAATATTGTTTTCTATTTGCTTTTTCTTTTGTTGTAGTTCATTCCAAAAACCTTTGGGATGATGTTTTCCCAAAGAGATTAATTCCTTCTTGAAATCACATAACTTTCTTTCTTCAATTTTATCAATTGTTTATATATAATCTTGTTTTCTTTTCTTGTATTTTCTTTGAGAAATCTTTTCGCATCCTTGCATTCTTTATCATACCAAGGATTAGTTGGGAAGGTATTTGTGATCCTCTTCACAGGCCTAGATCTCTTACATATCTCTAAAGCTTTGTGTATTAGGGGGATCAACATACTACTACAAACATATATCTTATCTCTTCTATTATCCTTGCAACCCTTATTGTTGTTTTTGGCCTGCTCGAGGTGTTCTTTAAGAGCAACCCTTTATAGCTCCTCATTTTCCCGGTTTAAGATAATTCTCCCATGTTTTGAATCTTTCTTGTGTGAATGATGGGGATGTTACCCATTTATATCTTATGTATTTATACCAAGCTTAATAAGAAGAAGTAGATGGTCAGAGTCTAGCTCTACAGGGAAACACTCAATATTAAAGTTCAACAACTTGGAAATATACCTTTGAGAGCATATAACATAGTCTACTGTGCTTTGCACGTTGTATGTTTTACAGGTAATACTATTGGACTTCGGCCAATTTTTCATGCCATTACATATAACCATGTCATTTAGGCTACAAAGGCCTAATAATTCTCCTCCAAAGTGCAAAACCTTCCCTTTCCCATCTTGCAATGTCCTCCTCCAAGGGTGCTCTTCATTCTCTCTAAGCCATAGCGGATTGCTATCCTCTCCCATTTCGCTGCCCAACTGAATAGATTGATTGTTCATTGTTATAGCATTAAAATCATCAATTAGGAATATTTCTCCCTTAGTACTAAAGTTTGAAATATCTTTTTTCAATGTTACATATGGGTCTTCACTATCTAGTTTCCTTTTTTTTGTAGAATTTTGAGCTTTTTGGAGAAAAATAACAAGCATCCAACCATATTGTTGCGTCCATCTCTATTATTTTTAGCCATATAAATTGTTTATTTGGGCCTTATTTCTCCAATTTTATAATCCTGGTCTATTTTCTTTTATTAGGATTGTTATTCCTCCATGTCCTTTACCTAATTTTGTTTCTTCGTTCCAAACAAAGATTTTAGTGTATCCTTTTGAAGTCTGGAATTCTACATCCATTGTGTTCGTGTGTTTCCATAAGACAAATAATATCTTTACCTTTAGATATGGGCCCCAACCGCGGTCCCCTTCTCCATGGATAACCTTTGCAATTCCAGCTTACCATGTTTAGGTACTCCCGTGGGGCCCTGAATCACTTTTTCTTGTGTGTTACTCTATTAGTGACTTGGGATTTCTCGTTTTTAAACCATGCCCACTTTCCTGCCTCTCTTGCTGACTTTACTTTCTCCCACTCTTTCATCCTTTCTTCTTGTTTGAAGAGTGTTAAGTCTTCATCTAAGTAGATACGAGTGCCTTTAAGAAACCCTCTATTATTTAAGATTCTCACCTTATCTTCCATGCATCTCAAAGTAACTCTCACGTGTCTATCCCTTCCTACTCCCATAATCTTTCCTAGCTTGTTTGCATGTTGAATCCTGCCTGCCCAATGCAGATTCTCCTTGAGAAAATTCCTTGCTAGAATATATGTTCTCTCTTTTTCCCCAAAGTATTTCAAACCTTTGATGGTGATATTTGTCACTTTTTCTTCTCTGTCCCTTTCCTCTCTCATTTGTCTCTTGATTTGTTTTTCTATAATTTCCTTTTGTTCACTTGTCAATTCTTTTACCACCTGGGCCCAAGATTTAGCCTCTTTTATTTGCTCCATTAGCTTGTTTTCTCTTATTTCCATGTCTACCATTACTGACTGGAACTTGTCCATCTGAATTGTGCTAGCTGCTCATGTTTGTTTTTGTTTTTGTTTTTGTTTTTGTTTTTGTTTTTGTTTTTTGTTTTTTGTTTTTTTTCTTTTTTTTTTTTTTTTTTTTTTTTTTTTTTTTTGTGTGTGTAAATCGGACTATTCTATTATAATACAAAAAGTTACAGAGGGTTACATTTTCCGCCAAAGTTGGCTACATGGACAGGATGACATTTTGAATCTGAAACTGAGCCTGAGAGGGAGGACTATGAGACCGTCCTCTTTTCCCCAACTAGAACCATAACTATACTGAAGACTACAAAACTGAACCTACCACTCCCTGCAACGCGAGGGAGGAGGTTGCAGACCCTTACAATACTGAGAAAGTGCTTACAGACGCTGAACTGATAAGGCAGAACCGACATTACAGACACGGATACATAAACCATGATTGACACAGACCTTGCAGAAATGAACATAGACATGGACTGACTCCCAAAATCGACAGGTGCAGCTTTGATGACTTCCAAAAATGAACAGAACATAGCCATACCACCATAGAAGCCCAGATCGCGCGCCTAGGTGCGAGGATTTGGAGGCTCCTCCACCATCGGGCTGATGAAAGTGCCGTGTGGCTCCTCCACCACCGGGCAGCCGTAGGAGTCTGAGGCACTCGTGTCGGTGTAAGGCGCGGTGTTCCTCTCAGGCTTGCTTGGTCCAGCTTGGCTTCTCGCCACCTCACCCGTGGCTTCCTGAGACTGTAATTGCTGACCATGAACAGGCGATGGTGGCCTTGGATCAGCTGGGGCTCCAGGTCGGTCTTGGTGCTCGCATTTTTCAATGCGCACTGAGACGAAATACACAGCATTGTCCAGGATGCAGGGGAACATGAAACGGGTTGATGGATGCCCTCCAAAGGGACATACTGCCAACCTGCCCCGCCCTCTGCCTCGCCCTCTCCCTGTGCGAGCTTGTGGAGAGAGAATTTCCTCTGAGGACGCAGAGGACTGTGGAGACGAGGCTCTTGCTCGGGCTCTACCTCTTGAGCCACCACGCCGACAGGCTCCACGTTGTCGTTCTCATGGCATGATTCAACGCCAAAACTAACCAAAGGACGCAGACTCTTCAAGAGCTGGATGTCGATTCTTTTCTCCCAGGACGGAGGCCAGGCCTGATACAGAACCACACCCGGAGAGATTATCCCAGCTAATTGACCCGACCCGCACCCAGAAAATACAGTACGCCCTAGAAATGCCCCTCGAACCAGGACCCCAGGAGACGGCCACGCTGCACAGATCAAAATTCGGTCATTAACAGTGCCGCCCCATACTAAAGCGACAGCCCAAGTTCTCAGGTGTTTCAGGCTCTCAACCAAGGCCTCAAGAGCTGAGGGCCAAGGTTGATGGACAATCTTTCTCCCACACCGGGCAGACATCCAAGAATTGATTACTCCTCTCCCTAACGAAACCAGACAACCGGACAACCAGACAACCAGAGCTTCGCTCACCAGACAACCAGAGTTGCGCTCACCAGAGCTACTGTCGCGTCTCACCAGCTTTCGCAGACAGTTCCCCTCACCGCTCACTCTTGAAACCAGAGAATTCCTCAGCTTGACACCCCGCTCAACCAGATAACCAGAGCTTCGCTCTCCTGAACCTCGCGAATGCCTACCCCTCGGCGTCGAAATGCAGCCTCTCGGCAGTCTAATACCCCTGCCAACTTGAGAGAGCCCGCCTGCATTAACTCTGGCCGGACTCCTTCGCGAGTCTTCGGCCCATCTGTCCAGAGCTGGCGGCCACTTGTCATTGAATGACGCCACCTGCTCATTAATTGCACGGTCATTCACCCGCAGCCGGGGTGCTAGCTGCTCATGTTGGCTCTAATCGATTTTTTTTTTTTTTGCGTTCCATTTCTTGCTTTAAGTTGATCAGCTCTTGCTACCCTTTCTCCATTTTGTTTTGAAGGCTTCTTACCTATTCTTTTGACAACTTGTTCTCTCTTTCAATCCTCCCCTTAGCTTTTGTAATTTCTTTTATCTGGTTGTCTTCTTGATGTACCTTTGCCTCTAAAATTTCAATCTTCTTTTTCACAATCATGAGCTCATTTACATATAGTTATGGAGACCATACTAAAGGTGAGGTTGTGGGGCTGTATAAGTCTTTGTTGTTTTGATGTCCATCCTTACTCTTCACTTTGTTTAATGTAGAGGTTTCAATTCTAATTTGTTTTGTCTTGTACGTTTCCTGGGAAGAGAGTGCTTCCTCATTTTTGTATTTGTTACCTCCCTAGTCAATATGTTTCACTATTAAAAGGCCCCTTGTAGTTGTTGCCCCAATGTTTTTTTTTGTTACTTTTGGTAATATCATGATGAGTCTTTTTCCTGCAATTGTTTCCTTTTCCTAGCTTGTCTGCGCTTTCATATCCCCAAATATTGCTTCTTATTTACAAAGATCCACCTATCAGTTGGGTTGTTTGTATTAACCTGCCGAAACTTTAGTAAAAGGGGTTTCCATTCCAAGTCACGATATTCCTCTATAGGCATTTTCACTGCCTCACAACAGTTTGAAGACCATTTTACTAATTCAAGATTGTGAGGGGATATGTTTTCCATTGAAATTTGGCTTTTACTTGCAATAGAACTAGAATCCCCTGATTTACAACTACCTTGACCCACTTTAGGCATGGACATGGCTTTAAATGACATTTTGACGTTGTCTAATCCCTTTATTTGCAGCTCAAAATTATTCATTCAACCCCAACCAACAATAAAAGTTAAATTTTCTATTTCAAGAAAGACACAGAGAAAAATGGGGCATACCTGTTCCTGTAGTTCTGTGTTGTGGTCCCACACAAGCACTCTCAGTCGGAGAAAGCCTAACCCTTACCTATGACTATAGACTTATGTCCCCTTGCTCGATACTTACCATTGCTCCCATCTGCTCAACTTATTGTTGCTCCCTGCTCAGGCTACAGACTCTCGCTCGGCTAGAACACTCGCTCACTCGGCTCACTCACTCTCACTTGGTTTACTCACTGAAACCCACGTAGAATCAAAAGGAAATGTCTGTGAGCACCAGAGTATGAGACCACTCAACTCATTCACTCACGTTCGACTCACTCCCGCTCGACTCCCTCTCGTTCTGCTCATAGTCGCTCGACTCACGCAATCCCTCGCTCGACATCATGCAATCTCGCACGGCTCACTCCGACAGTCCCTCAATGGCTCCAAATCTCCTTCAATCATGTACTTTGATACCTCATCTCGAACTCCCTAAAGACCCTTTGAAAATAAAATAAACCATTTTTATTATATGCCATGAGCCCCCAAAAACATCTTCGGATCTGTTTTGAGTTCCCCGGCCTGGGAAACCTTCCTCGGGTTAATTTTGTAAAAGTCTCCAGGAAAGTGTTTCCTGGGTCTCTTTCAATCTACCCATTTTTATTTTTAAATGTTATTTAATTAATACATATTATTATGGAAATAAATTAACTAAATTCCAATGTACAATTTAAATTAACTAATTACAACAATTTCGTAATTAATTAAATTAATCAAACAATTAAATATTTACATTTAATTCATTAAAATCAATTAGAATAACTTAACTAATTAAAATTAATTGTATTTACAAATTACTTAAATTGAATTAATACATTAAAAGGAAATTTATTTTCAATTTCATAAAAAAAGAAAAAGAAAATGCAAATTACAAATTTTAAGTCGAGGGAATGAAATTCCATCAAACTTTGAACAAACGTCATTTTCAAACCCCGAGTCCAAACTCAGTGAAATTTAAGTCGCTGGGAAGTTGTCGACAAACTGCACATTATGAAGCAATCAAAGCAGAAAACTGAGAAAGATGTAAATCTCGCAAAATTAACAACATTAAAGCATCAAAGAAGTGATTAGACCAAATTACATGGAGGGTCCTAATATTTTTTATACAAAAGTTATGGGGGGGGTTGTGGCCACAACACACTGGACAATTCATCACAGATAAAATTATATTTAAAGATACAAAATCTACACTTATACGATTTTATTTCTCTTTAGACTTATGGATATGTAGATTATTGTTAATTGCTTATGCATCCAAATTAAATTATGCAAAAAATAGAGAACGATAAAATAAAACTCACAAACACATTTGACATAGGAAACCCTTTCGGGAGAAAAACCAACTAGAAGGTGAGGTTGTTCTACTCTCTTTCTCTAAATACAAAATGATTGTGAGTATAAAGAAGTATGGCATGTGCCATGTGGGCTACTAAAATGCACAAATCCTCTCTATGTGTTTTATCTCCTATCCCTCTCGACTATTTTTGCTCATCTATGGAACAAATGCACTCAAAAGAATGGAGCCCCTTTTCCTCCTAGTGGCCCAGTTATAACACAGTCCGATAGCTTACTATTGGTTAGGTTTGACTAGTTGAAATCTTAACCAAAGTTAAAATATAGACTCTTCTAGAGTCTTCTTCATTATAATCACAAGAATAGCCCCTTTTCCATTAATAATGGGGGCTAATGTGGCATCCGCTTGAATTATGGTGGTGAAAACAGGAAGGTCAACTTCTGAGTACCATAACTTTTGCTTACAGACTCTGGTTGACACGATTCTTGCACTGTTGGAAAGGTCTTTGTGTGTGGAATATGAAAAATGAGTTTTTATGCTAAAGCATCAAATCTTACAACCAAAAAATGTCATTTGATGCCTCAAAATGCTCCTAGAAGGTTTTAAACCTCAATTTGCCAAACTGGGTCCCACTAGTAAACATAGTCCAATGAAATGATTCTTCCACTTTTTCCACTCTAAAAGAATCAAGATGGATGATAAATAGTAAATGATCCAATGTAGATCACCTATAGGTTGGTGCCTACAAAATAGCAGAGGGGATTAGTGTCTCCTCTATGTTGGTGCGGATAAATTGATGTAATAGTAAGTTTGTGCCTACAAGATCTTTCATATAATAAAAAAAATTGTTTTTCTCCCATAAGGGTTTCTACGTATATCTTGTGTTCTTAATTTTATGAGATTTATGTTTTATTATATTTGTTTGACTTTAAATAAATAGAAATTTTCATATACTAGTTTCACACCCCCCCCCCCCCCCCCCCTATAAATTGTGAATCCAACATTTAGAGGTCAGGAATGTTCCAAATTAGTTTCAGACAAGTAATATTTGAATTTTCACTATAAATTTTTATAGGACACTTCAGACTGTGATTTTTTTAGAGATGTGAAGAGACATACTAAATTACCTTAGGGAGAAATTTCAAAATTATAGTAAAAAAATTGGAGACGTGGTACACTATATAATTCGCTCTTGGGAAGAGGTAAAAATTCAACACGTTTTGTGAATGTTACTATAGATTTCACTTAGCACATTGAATTTTTGTTAGAATGATGGAACTATAAAGAAGTCATATTAGAGTACCATGGGCCAAAATTTTAGGCTCATAAGGGCTTAAATCTCATAGATATATCAAGACAATTGCCAATCATCCAGATAGTCTCCAAATTAAGGTTTTAAAGGTATGTAACCTATGAGTGACTTCGCTTTTGATTGGAAGATCTATATTTGGTGATTCAAAATTTGCAATAAATATGAAAAAGAAGATCATTATTATTTTTCTCACATGATTCTTAAGGATGCTTCAAAATGTACTACAACAACAAACCCCAAGAGAGATATACTATGACTCAGGGACATAGATAAAAATATTTCTCACTACATTGAAGAGGTGGAAAAGAAAACAAATGGATGAAATGGAAAAGAAGATGAACGAAAATGAGGAAGAAATATAAAAATCCATGAATTCCATGGAAAAGCTTATCTTGGAGAGGGTTCCTAAAATGGATATAAAGATCCAAGGAAATCATGAAAATACAGAGAAAATTTGTGGTGGAACTCAATACATACCAAGATTATTTTTATCATAATTGGAGAGCATTATATTGAATCACGTAACTCTAATTGTTATTTTTCACTCCAAGATCCACATCATCAAGGCTTCAATTCAACACCAAGGAACTTACTCATCCCGAGGATCAATATGAGGAAGTTTGATGGTAGTGATCCTCTAACATGGATATTCCATATGGATCAATACTTCGATATATGCCAAGTGACGACCTTACAAAAGGTAAATATTACATATATGTTGTAAAAAGAGCTTCTGTGTAAATCACATCAAAAAAATCATTGTCGACGCGTTTCGAACCAACCAGTGTGGTTCATCGTCAGGACGAGCTGAAGAAACAGATCTGGCCTAGCAAGTTAAATAGACTGAGCATAGACTCCAACGGCTACATAACGACTATATTTGACTTTAGGACCTAGGTCATAATTATATTAATAAAATTAATCTAATTATTATTTTGATAATATTAAGTTCAAATATAAATATTTAATTCCTTGAATAAGAGAAATAGGTATATAATAAATATAATCTAATTATAATTTCTAAACATTAAAGTAATAAATAATATTTTAATTAGGTATGATTATATTATGAGGATATTATTAAAGGAAATTTATTTGTTTAAATAAATTAATGGTTATTTAAAAATTTTACTATTGAAATAATAATTTTGAAAGAATAATTTAAGTTATATATATTATTAAATCTAGTCCTATTTTATAATACTAAGATAATACTATTATATTTCTAGAGATAAGAGATATTAGGAATAAAAAATAAATGAGCGAATATTAGAAGAATTTTATTTGATTGAATAAAATAATACTAATGGTTATTTAAAAATTACTTTTAAATTATTATTGCTTGAAATACTTCTTTACAAAGAATAATTTTAAGTTATATAAGTAATTACATATTCTTCTTAAGTTAATATTATATATGATAAATCTATATAAGTTATCATTATACTACTTAACTAGATCCAATACTACATCATAATTAGGATATACTAATCACACTAACCTAATGAATTAAAAATAAACTGCTAAAACTGGAAAAGGACCTATATCAGGGAAAAAAATAAATTCGATTAATACTTAAAACGAAAAAAGGCCCTCAATAGATACTGGAGGAATCAAAAAAGAGAAGAACACAACGTTGTCAACAAGAAATATACTCGACAAGACTAAACCAAACACACACAGATAAAGCACCTAGGATGACCAGAGGGGCGGGGGGGGGAAAGAAACCCTAAGACGACAGGGCAGGGATCCAACTTCTACTTACCTTCCAACCATCATCTCTGTTGAGATTGATGGGTCTTCGCTCAATTTCAATATCTTCCCTTAACTTGCGATGATGGTATCGATCTACCCTCGCAATGACTTTGGCCTCCTCTATGCAGACATGATGCTTAGTCTTGTCCGCATGCTCTGCTAAAGCTGAGGACCTAGTTCTTCCATGCCTCAGGCCCGCTGCATGCTCACAAATTCTCTGGTGGATGGAGCGCCCTGTTTCTCCTATATAGGGTGTCCCACAAGAGCAAGGAATCAAATAAACACCCTTCATGTCTTTGGGGTTAACTGGATCCTTCACAGACCGAAGGGAATTATGAATGGTTTTGAGGGGCCTGAAGGTTGAGGGAATATCAAACTTTCTAAGGATCCGAGCAATCCTATCCGTGGTCCCTTCGATATAAGGAAGATGGACACCTGGATGACGCTCCTTAGGGTCTTTCTTAATAAACGCTTTTTTGGAAGCTGTAAGGAAAGCCTTCCGACCAAGGTGCCTACTATATCCATTATTCATGCAGTGTTCCGTAAGAAGACGCACACAGAGCAGTATCTTCACGCTGATTCCCATCATTTCCCTGCTCAAAAGATGGGTGTTCTTAACACCTTGGCTACGCGTGCCCTCAGGATTTCGGATAATGAAAACCTGCATAGAGAGAGAACCCACCTCCTTGATGTCTTTGTGAATAACGGATATAGTAGGCACCTTGGTCGGAAGGCTTTCCTTACAGCTTCCAAAAAAGCGTTTATTAAGAAAGAGCCTAAGGAGCGTCATCCAGGTGTCCATCTTCCTTATATCAAAGGGACCACGGATAGGATTGCTCGGATCCTTAGAAAGTTTGATATTCCCTCAACCTTCAGGCCCCTCAAAACCATTCGTAATTCCCTTTGGTCTATGAAGGATCCAGTTAACCCCAAAGACATGAAGGGTGTTTATTTGATTCCTTGCTCTTGTGGGACACCCTATATAGGAGAAACAGGGCGCTCCATCCACCAGAGAATTTGTGATCATGCAGCGGACCTGAGGCATGGAAGAACTAAGTCCTCAGCTTTAGCAGAGCATGCGGACAAGACTAAGCATCATGTCTGCATAGAGGAGGCCAAAGTCATTGCGAGGGTAGATCGATACCATCATCGCAAGTTAAGGGAAGCTATTGAAATTGAGCGAAGACCCATCAATCTCAACAGAGATGATGGTTGGAAGGTAAGTCGAAGTTGGATCCCCGCCCTGTCGTCTTAGGGTTTCTTTCCCCCCTCCGCCCCCGCTCCTCTGGTCATCCTAGGTGCTTTATCTGTGTGTGTTTGGTTTAGTCCTTTCGAGTTTATTTCTTGTTGACAGCGTTGTGTTCTTCTCTTTTTTGATTCCTCCAGTATCTGTTGAGGGCCTTTTTTCGTTTTAAGTATTAATCGAATTTATTTTTTCCTTGATATAGTTCCTTTTCCGGTTTTAGAAGTTTATTTTTAATTCATTAGGTTAGTGTGATTAGTATATCCTAATTATGATGTAGTATTGGATC
This sequence comes from Pinus taeda, assembly GCA_000404065.3. NCBI lineage: Eukaryota > Viridiplantae > Streptophyta > Pinopsida > Pinales > Pinaceae > Pinus > Pinus taeda. The sequence goes on from APFE030579864.1 coordinate 13,735, forward strand.
TAGTTAAGTAGTATAATGATAACTTATATAGATTTATCATATATAATATTAACTTAAGATGATTATACAATTACTTATATAACTCAAAACTATTTCTTTCTAGGGAAACAATTTTTAAATAACCATTAATATTAAGTTATCTAAGCAAATTAAAATTCTTTTAATATTCGCTCATCTATTTTCCTAATATCTCTTATCTTTAGAAATATAATATTATAGGGACTAGATTTAATAAAATATATAACCTAAATTATTCTTTCATAATTTAATTCAATAGTAAAAATTTTAATAACCATTAATTTATTTAAACAAATAAATTTCCTTTAATAATATTATATTATTAAATTAATAATTAGATTATATTTATCAATATTACATAAAAATTAATAATTAGATTATACTTATCAATATTACCTAATTTCTCCCATTTCAAGGAATTAAAATATTATATGATCAAAATAATAATTAGATTAATTTCATTAATTAAGACCTAGGTCCGAAGTCAAATATAGCCGTTATTTCAAAATTATCAACTCAATCGAATTTTTTACAAATTTCCTTTAATAATATTATATTATGACTTAATGTCATAGAAATTAACAATTGGATTATATTTACCAATATTACCTAATTTCTCTTATTTCAAGGAATTAAAATATTATATTATTAACTCAATATTAGTAAAAATAATAATTAGATTAATTTCATTAATATAATTATGACCTAGGTCCAAAGTCAAATATAGCCGTTATGTAGCCGTAGGAGTCTCTGCTCAGTCTATTTAACTTGCTAGGCCAGATCTGTTCCTTCAACTCGTCCTGATGATGAACCACACTGGTTGGTGTGAAACGCGTCAACAATGATCTTTTTGATGTGATTTACGCAGAAGCTCTTTTTACAACGAATCTTAACTCTTTAAGTTTAACAAACGAGAGCAATGACTTCATATTTGAGAAAGTCCTACCTAGTGCATTACGTCTTGAGGTAAAACATAGACCTTCATCTAATTTGTTAGATTGGGATGATCACTGGTGTTGGGAGAGAAAGATTATTGATGTCAATGTTGGTGTTTATGATCATTCAGAGAGTGTTTATCCAAAAAGTCTCTTGGTTGCGTATTATGTCTACTCTTCCTGTGGATTCTTAGATCGTACAAACAAACAAAGAACCCATGAATTTGTTGATTGAGAAAGGATGGTAGCAAATCTGCTTAGAAGCTTCTCATGTGCACATGCGTCATTTCTTGAACTCATGCATTTTCTTTGGAATGTCTTCATTAGAATTCAATGTATCGAACCATAAGGCTATATATTTGACTGGTGAAAAATATCTACTGAGTGGTGAAATACATGTTGATTCAAGTTCTTATCCCAAATAAAATGAGTTGTCTCGAAGAATTATTGTAGACATATGGAAAAAGGAGGGTGCATTTATAGATATGATCAATAATGTGAAACTTGTTTGAAGTGCTAATGGACCAAGAAACATTGTTGTATATCAATACACTCATTGGGCCAATCTTGAAGATGAAATGGTCTTTGTTCTGAGAGATAAAAGGAACTAGTGAGAAAAATAGTTTTGAAAAGGTCTTGTTTTATACAATAAGTCGGCACGTTGTTGTTAAAACTAATGGGTGCCAACCTGCTATTCCTTCTTTTGTGGGGTGCCCAAGAAAGTAGATTCAGGGTCAGTGCTGCCGGTAATCCCAAGTGTTGACATTAAAATAATTGTTCAAAATGATAGTAGAAATGGTCTTCCAAAAAAAGGTGACTTGGTTCTTCAAACTTTGACAGGATCAGATGGTCTGTTTTTGGCTGGTCCTCTATATAATGATACTAAGTACTATGTTGAAGCTTCCAAGGGATATCATTTAAAAGCACTTGCATAGGACCCCTTTTGAAGCTTAGCTGTATGCTCATCCAATTTGATTGGACGCCCCACTCGACTAGCCAAACCATAAAAAATATTTGATTGTCAATATTCGACATTCTGTGCATCCCTTGCGTTTGTGGTCCTCAGTAGAGGAATCACTAAATTTGCGTCAAACAACTTCTAGATATTTACAAAACCTCTTCAATGGCATTGCTTCAAACTACAACCATGTAAGTCTAGATTTTACTATTACTTTCAACACTTTACAATGAAATTAGTGTAAATGCAAGTTGTATGTGGAAAAAATATAAACCACTGTAAACGCTGGTTGTCTTGTATGTGTATGTAGGGGTATACATGATAAAATATTTGAGAGTGAATGGGATATTGTTTCAAGAGCTTTCATGCTCTATCTTGAGACTAAATATGCAACATGGAAGTAATTTGACTATACTGGAAATAGACTCATATCCCAATAATGCACACAATTTCTTTATGGACATATTTATTGACATGATGGGGAGCTTTAAATCATTAAAGGCGTTGGTCATATGTGTTGTGCCTTTACTTAAAGAAATATGTGTCTTCTCAATTTGTTGTTCGAGAGGCTTCCTAATCTCCAATGTTTTTTAATGGGTGACAACTTTATCTTGGTAAAAACAAAATTTCTGCTTTTCTTTTACATGTGCAATGAACAACATGTTTCAATGTTTAAGAATGTTTTCATTTTCTACTTAGTTGTCAAGTATAGCATAAAACAAAATTTATACAAAGCATATATTGATGTAGCTTAGGTTGGCTATTATGTTTTGGTTCATTATTATGTCTTGTTTACAGATTCACTATATCCAATAGATATGAAACAAAACCAAGTAGCAACTTTGTTTCATATCTATTCCTTAATGAAAATCTACACTACCTAAATTAAAAAATTTAACCTGCTATAAGATGTGAAAAGACCATAAAATTCTTCCATGGTATTTTTCCATGATGTTTATAATGAATATTTATGTATTTTACCTCGTAAATGAGTGCAGAGTTGGCTTATTCTAGTTTTGAAATACAATGCAGGAAATTTCAAAATATCCATTACCTTGACGTCTCAGATCCCCACTCTCTCATCTCCGTATATACAGGTTTATGTAGACATAACTAAATTTCATGATAGGGAAATCAATGTATTAGGTTGCTTTCTTTAGAGCACCCCTTCTCTAGAGATGATATAACTTCATTTAATTAATGACTTGAATTATGACGATCCATGATATGTAAAGTTTTTTGAGGAAGTGATGTATTTGAATAGAGTTTCAAATCAAGCAAGGATATTGGTATGAAAATCTTCTTTTTAAATACACACTTCGAAATCTTTAAACCATTGACCAGTAAAAAGGCTTTCTGACTTCATTTTCTTTTATTTTTTTCTTTACAGGAGGGTATGACCAATGCAGCTTGTATGTGGATACGAGGATGAATTCTACTATGGATACAAGGATGTGGACACCAATGGAATGACCTGCTTAGTCTTGGGCAAAATCAAGTATGGAAGTGAATGACAGTCTCATGGAGTGGGTATGTGACATTTTGACCCATTTTCATTTTGTTTATCATTCGTTGTTTGCGGTGCTTCTAATATTCAGTTTTAATTATTTATCTTTTTGTCATTTATATCATTAACATTCCATGTTTCCCAAGCAAGGTAACATTTTCAGTTGCTTTAGATGAGTAGCCTGTAGGATTAGGATGTTCCCAATGAGTAATGAACGTTTGTCCAATATGCCTTATTTATTTTGGATTGTCATTGCAGGTTATCACTTTAATTGTTATCTGGTTTGACATTTGATTGACAACAAGATTCCATGATTTTATAAATTATTTGTATGTTAATTTTTAATAGTATTTAAGAAATTTGTTTTCATTAGCCACATTCAAACAATGGATTTCACACTACTAGGTTTAAGGTTTGGGTTATGTATTTGGTTAAAATTTCCCAAGATTTATATCATATCTCAAGTGTCAAGTTTGGGTTATTTATTTGGTCAAAATTTCCCAAGATTTCTATAATATCTTAGCCTTTTGAAATTCATGCATTCATGCCATTCGAATGTAACACATCACAACAAGGATGAGCCCTATTAAGCTCACCAACTTTGTTACTATGCTTCATGAATCATAATTCAAATGGACTCTGAAATTGGTTCTTTTCCTTGACTAAACAATATTAAACAAAATCCTCTCATTCAAACTCAACCCCAAATCATACTCAAAATTTCGACATGTGAATAACATTCGCTCGGCAGCAAGTTTGACACCCAAGTCCTTGCAAGTCAGACAATATTGTCCATTTTTTTTAAAAATTGATCATATCCTTAAATTGTTAGCCCTTGGACTCCTTCATTAAAGAAAATATCATTCTATGATCTTGATAGTTGGTCTATCAAAACGTGGATGGGGCGAAATATGAGTTAAGGAGTAGAGAAATAAATTTTCCTTGACATTGCCTAGATTATTTTGAACTTTTGCGGGCACATCACGTGACACTACCATCACCACACCAACATTTTTTGGTAAATTTCCATTGCAAGAGGCATCCACTGATTCACGTTCCTCAAACCGTGACCGTAAAGGTGACTCTTCTTGAACATTTTTCCTAGATGATGATAATGATATATAGTTCTTATCATCATAAAGTATGGATTTTCTTTCTTCACCCGTGCTCCACCTTCCCCCTTCCAATTGTATATAAGCATCAACGTCTCTTGCATGCTTCCCTTTGATTGCAAAGTTATACCCATACCTGAAATCCTTGTCTTGATCTTGGTTCTTATGCTTATCTTCTTCTTCTAAGCTAAGAAATTAGAAAAACATTACTTCCCTACCACCACAAATAGATACACCATTTTTCCTACACTATCTTTCAAGCTCCGCAAGAGGAATACTAAACAATTCTCAAGTTATTTCTCCATCTCCAATCACCATCGCAACATCTTGATTTGGACCTGTTATGTCTATAAGATTGGATTCAGAACTATCAAGGTCCTTCAATGGTGGGGCATCTCCACATATTGAATGAAAGGGAGGGACACCTGAATTTCCAAACCAAAGAAACGTAGCTCTCTGTCCATTCAAATTAAGTGTATGAAAGGAGAAACCAATCTGACCAAACCTAGAGAACTTTCATCACTCTCTCCTTCAAGGATGCCATAATATAAATGTAAAAAAATTCACAAAAAGATCCACACAGTCATTACACTAATTATGATAAAAAAAAAATTACGAGTAAAAATTACCATCTGCCTTGCTAATTGATGACCAATAAGAGGATTGATCTTAATACACGATCTATTTTCATCATTACTATCCTCAACATGTTCTATTATTTAGAGTGAGATTTCGTGAATTGGCAGGCACATTTTTCCACATTTTTGTTTTTATATCCCACATAATTGGTATCCTGCTACATTTGGCCTCCTCTACTTCCCTAGGCTACATGTTTTAAAGAGGGTACAAAACACTAATGATATGTTCTTTTGCCATAAGTTCTTCTCATTTTTTGGATGAATTCTATGGAATTTTTTTCATGCCAATTATGTGGCAGGAAATAATGTTCCATTATTCTTTTTTATCATCTCTTGTTTATGAGTTAGCATGCTTCTATTGTACTAGTTCATTACGACTATGTCATGTAAAGATAAAGTTGAGTGGGTTTTACATTTGATTTCCACTGTAGTCAACAACTGAATATATAAGTTTTCAGTTAGGTTGAATGATGGGACAACACACTTTGATTTCCACTAGTGCTCTCTTTTTCATATACTACCACAAGTGCACAAATACAAACTCACTTTTATTTTTACCTGGATAAGTAAATGATGACAACTTTGTATTTTGTAGTGACAAGGATAACTATGTATTGGAGCTAGACCTTGAGCCCTTCAACCTTACCCTACACGACCATCTCCTATTGGTAACAGAGTTCAATTTTTGAACCAACATTTGTCTTCAATACTATTTCATGATAAAGAAAGAACACAACCATTGTTGGATTTCCTTCGAGCACGCAAATACCAAATCCATGTCATTTTTCTTTCCTTGGTTAATATATTGCATCATTATGTTTGATAGTTAATTCATTATTATTCTATGCCAATAAATCTCTATCAGATAGCAGAGAAGGATGACCCAGTTGTTTTAGAGATATATAATATGAATTAAGTAAAAATTCACAAGGTTATTTCGATTCTCATATTTCTGTTTCACTTATTTAGACAAAACTATATATTCAAATACCAACTCAACTCAAACCAAACTAAAGTAGAGAATCCTAGTTATGAAGATGTTTATCTCTCCATACCTTATAATGACATTATTTTTTTGAATTATACTTGAAGTTCACTGATAATAACCTGGATTTATATATTTTTTTTAGCACCAAATTGAAATCATGGTAAAAATATGAATATCCCATTAAATATGACCTAAATATGATTCAAACAATATCACCTTTAGCCTAAGCATGTGGCACAGTAATTTCTAAGGTGTGAAGTTTTATTAGAGGCATTGTTTGTTTATTTGTTTTGGTTAGAAAATGGTTTTCTCATGCTTTTATGTGACTTTCAATTTATCATATCTAGCATGTTGAGAAATGGGAAAGAATAATGTGTGACATTTATCTTACAAAAATTGTTGTTGAATGAAAGGATATAGAGTTTAACCAAGCTAAAATCCGCTTTGGTAAAGGTAGAGGGACATCTTAAAAATCTACCTAAGAATACACCATATACATAGTTTGAACATAAGTAATATATGGCTTTTTCGTTTGCAGATATGTTCTTTTTCTATCTAAGATATCATAGCAAGACAAATATTGATATTGTAGAAATTGTTAGAGGACCTCATTAAGGTCAATTTTTCTGATGTTCTACTTGATTGATACATTCTCATGACACAAAGTCTTTAAATATGAATTAATATGTTACCAAAACAAATTATATTCAAAGTTTATACATATAAAAGATAAAAACAAATTTCCATTCCTTGATTTGATTATTACTTGACTCTAGTGTGGGAAGGTTACATGAAATGTGATTGGAAAAAGGATGGGGATACAATATAGAGATCATGTCTTGGATATGATTCATTTGTTTTTGGAGATCCTTTAGGCACTCTAGCCATTGACTTTGGAAATGTTTCTAGTAAGTATTCCTATGGATTTTAATGTTGTGATTCTTTCACCTCATGGTTATTTTTGGCAAGCAAATGTTTTAGGAATGCGTGATAAGATATCGATGGACAGGTAAACATTTTTTTTATAATTGCAATGTCCATTCCATGATATCCTCTCTTTATTGTTTGATTTTATTTTGAATGTTTATTTCGATTTTTGTATTTTAACTATGAAATTGAAAGTACTTGGTATTATGTCTATTTAAACAACAACCAAAGCTTGAAGATGCAATTAATATTACACGATATTGATTGAAATCCTTTTAACTATGTTGTATTGAAATATTTTCATGATTATTAAAAAAGTTTTCTTTCATGTTGTTATTTGAGAACATGTTGTTTTTATACTGGACCAAGTTCATGCATTAGACAACAAATTGTTGTTGCGAATAAAATGACAAGGATTAGACATCACACCTCGGATTATTTGTTTTAACAAGTTATTTACAACTTGAGGT
>APFE030579864.1:27569-40857 GCA_000404065.3 Pinus taeda
GCCAAGTAAATACGTGGTTGCCTTGGAATTATCATCAGTTCTTGAGCAGGTATTGAGCAGCGGATGCAGGCAAGCAGCGAAGGAGATTTGAGGCAGTGATTGATTCAGATCTGAGCTGTATTGTGTGTAACAGAGGTGGAGATACTTGTGAGAAGTATTATGCTGTGTAATGTTACATGACTCAATCATTAATATACAGATAGTTGGGGTTTTTTTAGCGAGATGCTTTCCTCGGGATACATACTGTGTTAATGTGTGAATGCTCTTGATGTTTTATTGTTATTGATGCTGCTATATTGATTATCAACGTAGAGGAGCTTATGTATTTTGTATGTTTTCCGCAATAGTCATGATCTCGATAATCTCTGTTGAATATGTGTTAAATTATTCAAAATTTCTACAAAGGCAAGTTAGAAAGTCATTAGCATATATCCCAGGGAAGCATGAGCATATTTTTGAGGTAGTCGGAAAAGTTTATGATTCTTATAAAGCCAAGCATGGTATAGATGGTCGAATTCCCGTATTGCTCGCTAAAGATTAAACAGTTGTGAAAAAATATGTTAGGTGGGTAGCAAAAAGTGATACACTGGTGGGGTTTTGTGGTACGAAAGAAGAAAATCAATGCCAATCACATTTCTTGGTGAGAGTTGGTGACGGAGTTGTAGGCTATGAGATTATAACAGATCCTTTTAAGAAAAATGTTTTTGGCCATTATGAATGTGTTATTATTGCAAACCCTTTACATGAAAAGCTTCCTCGTTTGGTTGTGTTTGTTCATCCAACATGCAATAGGTTCAATGCAAAATTTTTTTATCAACAATGGGAAAAGGTAGAATATATGTGGAAGAAACACGTGGAAAATAATTTGGGACCTATTGTTGGTCATTCCTCGGATGGGGATAGCAGAAGAAGACAACTTATGTTGAATGATTATTCTTCAACATCAAGTCTTTGATATCAAATTCCTTGGGAAGGGTGGAGGCTAACCGTGTTGTATAATGGTTGCAATGTAACAAGATTGCATGACCAAGATTACATCCACAACGACAAAAAGCTAGTAAATCCTTTATTTAGCGGTCGACGAGAATTGGTTTTAAGAAATGATTGCATAAGTTCTGGTCATGTCAGAATGATTTATCACACTTTTAAAGTGGATGATCACAAGCTTAATGGTGAAGATATAGAGAGGATGGATTGACAAAACTGGGGATCTGCACAATGCATTGCTTCAAGGCATGTTTAGAGGTGTTTGAAAGAGTTGAGAAGCACACCAAGTGGAAATTTAGAGAGGACACTAGCTACAGAGACTTATCTAATGATTGTTGCTGACTACATTGACATCTTTATGTCTCATAGTTTGAGACTTTGGGAAAGGGTGCGAAATGCTTCACGAGTTCATCATTTCTTCACATTATGGTTATGTTGGGTATAGAAACAATCTCATACTAATGTAAACACAAATTTCATTAGCAGAGAAGCATATCAAGATGTTAAAAATTCTCTCCATTTTGCAGTTTTGTTGATGAGATTGATTTGATATCATTACTCTAACTTTCCATGTGTTTTGCACTTGACTAGGTCAAATGTATGTGAGAACTTCTTTAGTAAAGTTGGTGGGATGGTTGGAGTGGAGAGGGCCTATGATTTCACTGACTTGCTTCATGCTGTTGGAACCCTTAATAGAGTTGTTGAAGAAGAATAAAATCCCCAAGGGCTTCATTTTAATAAATCTCATAAGAAGCAAGAAAGAATTTGGAATAGACTGCACTAAGAAACAATACAAAACATTGATATATTGTCGCAATATGATTCAATATCCACATACGCTAAAATTGTAGAAGCCCTTAAGATTGGATTGAAGGATGCACAAGACATTTTATCAACTCTTGGCATGCAACCAGAAAATTACACTCAATCTTCTTGGTGGTTTAAACCATGGATAGAGGATCGAAATTATCCAACATTCCAAATTGTGGATGAAGTAGTTGATGCTTCTCCACCGAGTTGTTCCAACTCTATATTCCAATATTCATCATCATTCGTACAAAATGAGAGTGAATTGAAAATAATAGAAAGTGAGTGGAGACATGAGTTGCATGAAAATTTAGATTCCATTGATGAAAATGGAAGAAAAACAATAAAGCTAGTGGTGGATCTTGATGGTAAGGATATGTTTAAAGCATGTTTGGTTAGTCAGTTGAACAGAAATCTGACATTATCCAAAGATAGGTTGACAAAAGTGAGAAATGGGGTCTACTTTAGGCGATATGGGAAGGCTCCACAAAAGGGTGTTTTAATTGGCTTTGCAATTGGATCAGATTGTGGGGTTTTGTTTGAAAGCAACTCAATTCCCCCCACTGAACATACTGCAAGAAAAGGTATTCCTCGAAGTACAAAACAAGGTGTTTCTTGTGGAACATGGTACATTGGAAGGGTTCAAAGAATAAGGAACAAGGATGGTAATAGGGTGTTTGATTACCATAATGACTTTGACCTTTTGGATATATTAGAAAGCGTCGAGCTTCAATTATGTTGGTATAGTAGAATAAAGGGGAAACACATGTATAAGTATGATTTGATAGATTGTGCTTTTATGCAACTTGAATCTGTTATAGCAATCACAAACTTATCATACAATGCTAGGAATGATACATACAAATTAGAAGAATGTGATTACAAAGTTTTTTCAGATTTTGTGAAAATTTTGAACAAGGTAGATTTTCAAAACATTCTACTTTCTCTTTCCTTATGTATAACCATATGTTGGATCATTTATAAATAATTATTGGTTGTATTTTTTTTTATTTGTTCGTATGAATCTGATGTTAATTTTGTACTTTTTGGTTTTAGGTCTAGTGAATAGTTCAAATGGTGAATGTTCAGGATAACTCAACCTTTTTTTGCTACCTGCTTTTTGGTGTAAGTTTCTTTCACTAGCCATTAATCCTTTCGTAGTTGTGTTTCATTCAAATGTTAATTTGGTCCCTCTAAAGTTGGTCCATTTAATCATGAAAAACAAGAAGACGTGGTTCCTTTTTCATGAATATGTTTTGTTGATAATTATGTGGTTCTTCTCATTAATGTTAACATTTTCCTTGAATTTTTAGATTAATGGTTCGCTTTCTAGAAAGGATATTGAGTATCTGATGGCACGAGCTTCAGTCGTGATGGTTTCTGCTCACTCAAGTCAACATATTTACACCAGAGCAACGTCTAGCACATGAAGTGCATTTTATTTTGAATGTTGATATGGTAGTTGGATTTCCTATTTTTTAAATTGGACATATAAATCAGAGTCTGTAGTTCAAATGTGCCATCAGAGTCTTTTTGGAAGTATTTATGTTTTGGCCATACCCATGGGGTCTACAACACTTAAATTGCACTCGGTTATTATTTTCAATTGAGTCCTCAATCATAGTTTGGGCATTTCCTTTCAATGCTTTCAATAAACAACATTAACATTAATTACTATGTGTAAAGGCTTTTGGACGTGTGATGGTAGTTTGTTTTTAAATTATTTGCAACTTTATTGAGATATGCACTTTTAAAAGATTGTTTGGGTGATGGCACTTTGCTTTCTTATTTTTGCCTACATTGATATATATGTGTTTGATGGGCCTTGCAATGTGTGTGTATGATCCGAAGGCTATTTTAAGGTGAATGGTATCTGATTTTTTGCAACTTTTGGATTGACAAGAATTTGATAGGGTGAATGGTATGCAAATTTTAATTGATTTAATTTTTCAAAAAAAAGAATGCATACGTTTCTATTTCATGGTTTGGAAAAGGAAAATACATAGAAAAGTGCTTATAGCATGACATCTTACCTCCAAAAAGGAAAATAAAGCCACTTGGTGGCCACTTTTCACAAACTTTCATACAAAATAAACCTATGATCTCTCCCGGGAACACAGCTAGAAGAAAAAAATATGCATTGTTGAGCGAGGCAGGTTGTCAATGGGAGGTGATGTAGCGCTATTTCCCAGTTTTCTGTTGCTTATTGGTCTCTCCATTATCCCAGAATCTCCAAGATGGCTGGTAAGATTTTAGAATTCTTGAATTATTGCAATAAATGATATTAACTACATAAGCACTTTGAAAGGGAACTTCTGAATTAATTTGAATATCATGTAGTTCATACCCTTGTTACTAGGCACTTTTGAATCAATTTGAAAGGATCTTGGGTCATTATGAAATGATTTATTTTATGAGGCTAATTCGTATTTATCTTGAATTTCCTTTTGCCTCATTTAAAGCACAAACTAGCCCTTTCTGAAGGCCCTTTTCGACCTTTCTAAGACCCCCCCCACCCGTCTGAGGCATTCTTGTATTAATTTCAGGCCTATTCTGGGACCTATTTGGGCCTTCTTCTTGGTAGACCCCATTGGTATTTGACCTAAGTATTTTCAATGGCATCTTTGTGGACAAAATTTGGGATTATTCTTAGTGAAGTTGGAATACATTATTGTGTTATCTCTCTATGGTTTCTAGAATAATATGATGCTCATTTAAGGCTCTATTCTGGGCTCTTCTGAAAGCAATCTATATATATTCAAAATACCTCCAAGGCAGATTTTTTGTAGCCTTATCCTCACCTTTTGTAAGATTTATCATTTCTGCCAAATTTGAAGGGTTTGCTGAGCTATATCTAGACTTCTCTAGAGTTGCATCTAGGACTGATCAAGGGATTATTCAAAGAAATGATAGAAGCATGTAAGGAAATGATGGCTATAATCAAATAATGCCTTGCTTCTAAAACAGTTGCAAGAAGTCTATTATTGGCCATCTCAAGAGAAAATCTCTCTTCACTACTTGTATTGGTGTATTTTCTTAAATTCCAATTTGATTTTATGTTTAAGGTCAGGATCACGCTTAGTTATGGATTCCTTATCAGTTTTGGAGGGGTTTGATTGTTCAATAATTACTGAATGCTTTGTGTTTGTCTTTTCAGCAAACCAAAATTGGAATTGAAAATAGGGCGGCGAAACCCAACAGGCCCATGGCTAGCAAAGGTATTTTAAAGTATTCTGTTGTCCAAATCCCATACCAAAACCTAATATCAGCAAATATGTAGTACATCTTTGTTACTGTTTATATGAATATCAATGGCTCTATATGACTAGTGTAAAACAAAGACCGATTTGATAGAGGTTATATGCATGCTCTATTGTAGTGGTGACGCAAGCCGAAACGAGGCCCGGAAGGGTTTTATCAGACATTGGAAACCTAGGGTTCCATGCTTCAGAACCCAATGGGGGTGATGAGATCAAGCTAGAGTAAGTAGGCTTTTTCATTCCTAGAATATATGTATTTTTAAAACAAATTGCAAAACCCTTATGTAGTACTCGTGTTTTATTAGCACATAGTGGAAACTTCAGTTTTATAAAGAAGTTTTGATTGTGAGCTTAGCCTCTCCGGTCAAGCATTCTTCTCTAGCCATATGCTTATTCAGGCATTTTAAACCCTCTTTTGGCAGGGGTTGATGAAGAAAAATGTTGTATGTGACGCTTTGGGTGTGTAATTATATGTCCATGAGAAATCTAGGAAGTAGAATCAACTTACTGATAAGAAAATGCCAAGGTAGATTCAGCTTCCCAATATGATGCTTTGGTCTTTTGCATATATTTTGGGGTTTTTTTACAAATTAGAGTTAACAATTAGAATTGGGTGTGTAGGAGGTTTGGTGTCGATGTCAAGAATACGAGTGCTATAACAAAGTTAGCGTCCATGGTATGTATATCATCCATGGTTGTAGAAATTGTGTGTGATTAAACAACTTTTTGATTTATTTATCATATATCAATCCCCAGATGTTAGTATGCAGCATGAGGTGAATGATATGAGTTCACTACTACTAGGCTTTATACGTTGGACTCTGTTTCAAATCGGTAACTACATGTGGATATATTGAGGTCAATAACAGGGCTCTTTGCTTGCCTGTTTAGTTGGGATGGTTTACATGTATTTATTTTACTTCCGTTGGTTTTGTTTCGCTGCCATTCAGCCACTGGGGCCACAAAGGAACAAAGATGAAAAGGGAAGCATTAGATCAACTTTGGTTTCAAAATCCAAGCATGTAGCAGGTTCAGGAAAAGCACCTGGGATTTCAAATGTTGGACCCTTACATACACGTGAATCAGTTTTAGGAAAACTGCCTAGGGTTTCAAATGTTGAGGTCTTAAGTAATGATCCATCGAGTTCAAGGATACAATGAAAGCCTTCTACTATTGTCTCTTTGGTAAAAACATTTCATCTTTAGGGAGGTCTTCTACTACTAGCCTCTCAGGTAAACACACTCCAACTTCAAGGAGGCCTTCTACTACTGGCCTCTCTAGCAAATGTACTTCAGCTTCAGGGAGACCACCAAGGCCTTCAAATGTTAACATGTCAGGCAAAGCTGCTTCAAATGCATCCACGTCTAGGTTCTGCCCACCTGTAGCTAAAGGTGTCTCAAGAAGAATGGCAATGACGGATGCATCAAAAAGGAAGACAAGGCTTCCACGAGATTTTATATCAACATTGACTACCAAAAGTGAGGTTAGGAGCATTTGGTCCACTGCTCTTATTTTAACATGTGTAGATGGTGCTTTTTATTCATAGAGTTTTACTCTGTTCTTTTACAAAAGCAAGTGAAGGGTTTATCTAATCCATAGCTCTAATTGCCATCCAATGGTTTCTATTAAACAACTTGCATCTGGAGCCATTGAGCGGGATGCCATTGAAGAGGAAGGGGACTTTCCCAACATTGATGAAGCAGATAATGAAAATCAACTTGTTGTAGTTGAATATGTTCAAGACATTTACCATTTCTATTGGTATACAAAGGTACGTCCCTTTTGTCATGGGAGCCTTGCAAACTGTTTTTGTTCTATTCAAAATAACAACATCTTGTCTTAGAAGAATGCACTTCATTTAAACAATTTAATCAAACCTCATAAGATGACTATGTCCATCTTATCAAACCTTTTAATCTTAGAGCCCTTCATCTTGACCCCTAAAGAAAAATCTCCCTCTTACTTTGATAAATGAGAGGGTTATCATCTGTAGGACAAATGTCATCAATAGTTGAATCATAGCTCCCTCATAATCAAATTGTATTCATAGGTCTATCTTCAACCTACTATTAATCCAAATATTTTATAGTAGAGCCTTGATATGTTTAATTTCTTGAGCTTCTCGTATGGGCTTCAAGGAAGCTCCAAACAAAAGAGGAACTTTCTGAAGAATAGACAAGGTTCTTCTTTAATCAGGAGAAGACATATTTCTTGAGATGATTTCAACAAAGGCCATTCTTTTCCTAACCGATCGTCAAGAATAAAAGCTTCAAAAGATGCATTTGAATGGTTTACAACTTGATTGTGAACAATCCTATAACACAGGCATCAACATATAGGGCCTACAACATATCACCACCGCTACTAAACTTGTAGTGATATCATACAAAAAGGTGGGCTAAAAATAGATCATAAATGATGTTGTGCTGCATGTATAGGGATGCCATTCATAGACAGTGCCACTGACATTGTATCTTTACTGCACAGGATACTATCCTTGATAGCTACAGATATTCCTACTTCTAGGACGACCCCATCATTACTCAATATACCAGTATGGTCCATACAAGCATTTTTTTGTTAACAAGGCTTCTTAGTTTTATTCTAGAGATAATAGTTATACATGTCTAGCAGTAACTAATATCAACATTTCCTTATACATATTTGTTGGTACCATTCCATGACCCTTTTTTCCCTCCCAAAACATGTCATTTGCCTACCTCTTTTCATCATTTATCTATCAGATCCCTTGGAAATTGATTAGTTAATAGTCTTATAGTTATTAATTTGCATTGAAATTAATTTAAGGGTTTTATGTTAACGAATTAAGAATTTTTGGCAAAATGGCTACAGGAAGTTCCAACATCCTGTAATTGGTTTATTGTTTGACATGTGGCATGACATCTAGGCTAGAGCGAAGGGTAGGGATGAAAAGCAGAATGTCCAAGCATGGACGAACACCTATCCTGCAGCAGAATCAACCCTCCTACATGCGCGGTCAATGAAGGTCAAACTATGGCATGTTGGCGACAAAGGCGGCAACAACACGCATCCTAAGTTGATTTAGTTTGTTTCCTTTTTGAAATTAGTATAGGATAGAAACATTTTCAAAAATTGCGATATGGTAAAAGTGGCAACAGCCTGCTCATGAATGTACATTCGTTTTCAAGGGTTATAGAACCATATGTAAACACAATTCTGATCCGGTTGTATGATCATCATTGTTGTTTCGTTTTGAAAAATAGAGTTTTGAATTTAATATCAGAGACTTGAATTATAGTCACGATTTCATTGCGTTGATTTGGTAATCGTTGGATCAAAGTCCAGTATACCTCTGGAACACGGACGGGCCCTGCGTAACGTGGTATACTGTTGTTTTATTTCATTTATAGTTAGGGTATTAAATATGCGCAGTGATTAAAATTGGTTTATCTTTGTAATATGCATATGGTTTATGTTTATGAATGCACTTGAATAGATCATCACTGGGATCGTGAATCATATCCCGTAAGGGATTCGATCCCTTATTATCTTGTAGAGCAATGTCATGAACTCTATGCTTACGATTTCCATATCTCTTTATTTTGTGTGATTGTTAATGAATGTTGAGTATTTGTTGAACAGGGATTTTATGCATGATGTCTCTGTAAGGGGACTAAAATCTTGATTTGCAGTGATACACAGCGTTTTGGTTTGATAAATGAATTAAATCTTGATTTGCAGTGATACATAGCGTTTTAGTTTGATAATGAATTGAATGACAACGTTGTAACTAGATAGATTAGACTTAGCTAATGATCCTTTATGTCTATATACTTTAGACGCATGCCTCTAAGTCTACGAACCCTAGTCGATAATAAATATAGCCTAGTCTAGCACCCTAGATAGGACACTACATTTTGGCGGCGTTGTTGGGGAGGCGTACTAAAAGGATTTAAAAAGAAAAAAATTTCAATAAACAAAAGCACAGTTAGAAATCATGTTCATTTATGCCTAGATTTAGAGACAGTCAGGGTAGATTCATAAAAACCCCCCGCCATTCAAAAACTAACCCATCATCATCAGGAGCAGACTCTTTAAGGAATTCAACACCAGCTGAGGAGGTCATCATACAAGCATTAGAGGATAAACAAAAAACAGGACAGAGACTTACTCTCATTGAAAGGCAAACTTTATTAACTCATAAATCGCAGAAGAAGTACTTTCCTAGGTCTTCCACACAAGGAGAAAGTAGCACAGTGACTGAACAATCTTTCTTTAATCTCCTCTTTGAAGCAAGCGACTCTGACACAGAGAAACCTATTAAGATGGCTGAGGAAGGAGATGGATCAGTACCACATCAAGGACATAGAGACGAAGAAGAGTCAACTTTTCCTTTTCCTATACATGAACCACAAGAAGATGATGAGATCAAAATGAAGAACATACCTCCATCAGTGCTACCTAACTTTTATGGTATGGCTTCAGAAGATCCGGACTCATTCTTGTTCGAGTTTGACATTGTATGTCGAACATATGGCTATACTGATGATGCCCATAGGATTAGACTCTTTCCAGCGACATTAAAGGTATCAACCTTAAGATGGTTCATGAGGCTTGGTGAGCATGCTATAGTTGATTGGGATGGCATGAGAAGAGTGTTTCTAAGGAAATATCAACCTTACTGTAGATCCAAAGACTCTAAAGATGACATCTTTAGAATGAGCCAATAAGAGGATGAAACCTTAGAGGAATACTTAGAACGGTTTGTCTACAACTTACAAAAATCCAAACACCGAACTATGCCTCTTGATCTGGTCCGCACAATATTCTTGAAAGGCATTCAAGAGGAATACATGGATGACCTTAACCTGATGGGCAAAGGTGACATTTCTGTTTTACCCTTTGAAGTAATCGCTGACTTATGCGAAAAGTATTCAAGGAGAAAAGCTAAAATGGGAAAAAGAACCCTGTCATCCAAAGTCACAAAGCCTGCCTCAGCAAGTGTCACAAGGGCTGAAATAGGGAATCTGTTAGAAGGGTTTAAAACAGATCTATTAAGCACACTAGGGAACCAAATCGACACTTTAAAAGCTAAAAAGAAACAAGAAGCTGAAGATCAGATAATGGCTATTTTCTACCCAAAGTACCGGAAGAAACATGCATTAAAATACTGCCCACTAGAAAACATCCAAGTTTGTGCTTTCTGTACTGAACATCATGATATATTTAACTATCTTAAAGTTAAGGTTTTGCAGAACTGTAATATGGCAGCCAATGCAGAGATGGAAAACGTGTATTACATGGGCAAAAAGAGACCATGGTAGCCAAGGCCAACACCTCAAGTTATGTTCCCAAATCAAAATTTGCAATTTCCTGTAAATGATCAAATGTATGCACAGAATTCATGGAATGTACCCATGCCATGGCAGCACCCAAACCACCCACAGCAACAATGGAGACCATCTCAACAGTACTCTCAATCTTATCATACATATCCTCAATCATACCCACCATATTCACAACCATATCAACAATACCATCAGCCGTATCCATCACATTCTCAACCATATCAGCAGTATCCTCAGCAAGTTGTTTATCTGCCTCAACCTACTCAACAAGCACTGCCTGCTCCTCCACCAATAAATCCACCACAACTACAATTTCCAGCTAACTCACAACCTTCCAGACCCACTCAAATTCCTGCTCAAACTGTCCCAAATCCGAATAATAGAGCAAAGAGGCCAGCCTATAATGTAGAAGAGGGAACCCCATATCCCACACTACCCTTGCAAAATATCAACTTGAGGTCTGGTAAGGTACTCCAGAAAGATTCTCCAATAACAGATAGGTGAGAAGAAAACATAGAAAATGAAAATGAAATGACAAATCAAAAGAAATCAAACGATGATATCAGAGATAAGCAAATGCAACCATTTCATCCACCTTTTCCAGACTGATTGGTCCAAATCAAACCTCCACTTTCTATACCTCAATTTGGTGTCTTAGATGAGCTCAAAAATGTCTACATAAAAATTCCGCTACTGCAAGCTATAAAAGACATTCCTATATACACTAAAGCCATGAAAGACATGTGCCTCAAGAAGCTTGCTAGGAAAAGGATTGATCCTCAAACCATTCATGTTATAGGACATTTAGCAGGCCTTATGACCAATACCATCTCCATAGAGAAGTATGTCGATCCTGGCATTCCCAAAGTGACCACCATCATTAACAACATACAAATTCCAAACACTTTGATAGATCTTGGGGCCGCAATTAATGTCAGGACTCTTGAAACCATGAGAACACTCCAGCTTACAAATTTGCAACATACAACGATTGTTCTCAAACTAGCTGATAGGTCTAAAGTGATTCCTGAAGGGATTTTGGAGGACATAATTGTCTCACTGGACTCTTGGGAGTATCCGATGGACTTTTTAGTACTCCAACCCAAATCCAATTTAGGAGGGCACCCTATCATTCTTGGTAGACCATGGTTAGCGACTGCTGATGCATTTATAGGATGTCGATCTGGCAACATGATCATCTCGAGAGGGACTGAAAGAAAACAACTCACCCTCTACCCATCGGCACAATCACCAACAGTAACACACAATTTGTGGCTTGATGATAAATTCAATGATAAAGAAGAAGTACAATCTGTTTTTAGCATTGACCAAATCTATGATTTCCAAGAACAAAACAATAATGATTTGGTAGAACTATTTCTTTCTCAACCAGATATTTCCGAAAATTTGAGACATGACCAATATCATGTTGCAGATGTACTTTTAGCCCAAAATTTTCAGGAAACATGCACCATTCAATCTTTGCAAACCACATTTCACGACATCTTTCCAGTTCAATCCATCACCAACACACAGAGTCAGGTTATAGAGATTAGTCCAGGGAAAACTCTGAACATAGGCAATCATCTAGACTCATCTCAGCAAGAGAAATTAATTCGACTCTTGAGAAAATACCAGGAAGCCTTTGCTTGGGACTATACCGATATGCATGGCATTCATCCTGACACATGCACTCACCACATTTACACAGATAATACTATCAAACCAGTGAGGCAACCACACAGAAGAATGAACCCCATGCTCCAAGATATTGTCAGAGAAGAGTTGCAAAAACTACTGAGAGTTAATTTCATATATCCTATTTCTGACAGTCAGTGGGTATCCCCATTGGTTGTAGTGCCCAAGAAAAATGGTAAGTGGCGCATTTGTGTTGATTACCAACACCTGAACAAAGCCACGCTCAAAGATTATTTTCCACTACCATTTATTGACTAGGTGTTAGACACCTTAGCTGGGAAATCATCATTCTCTTTTCTTTATGGTTTCAGTGGCTACAACCAGATCAGGATAGCCTCAGAAGACCAGGACAAAACCACCTTCACCTATCCTTGGGGCACTTATGCTTACAATATTTTTCCGTTTGGACTTTGCAATGCTCCAGCTACATTTCAGATAGTTGTATTAGCTATTTTCGCCGATTTAATTCATGATTGTGTTGAAGTTTACATGGATGATTTTTCAGTATATGGCAATTCATTTGAACATGCATTAGAAAACCTTGAGAGAGTTTTGAAAAGATGTATTGAAACTAACCTGTCCCTCAACAATGAGAAGTGTTTTATGATGTTGAACGAAGGGATAGTGTTAGGCCACTATATTTCTTCTCAAGGGATCAAGGTTGATCCAGCAAAGATCCAAATCATTGTTGATTTGCCAATTCCACAGAATCAAAGAGAGGTAAGAAGTTTCCTTGGGTATGCAAGATATTATAGAAGGTTTATTGAACATTTTAGTAAAATAGCTTTACCTTTGTTTAAACTTCTATCAAAAGATGTACTTTTCAATTGGAATGAGAACTGCCAACAAGCATTCGAACTACTCAAAAAGAAGTTATCAACCGCACTAGTCTTGAGAGGGCCTAATTGGAGCTTACCATTTCATATCTTTACAGATGCATCTGACACTGCAGTGGGTGCATAATTAGGCCAAAAAGAGGAATCTTGTACTTATGCCATTTACTTCATTAGAAAAAATCTAACACCTGCAGAGTTAAATTACACGGTCACAGAGAAGGAAACACTTGCTATCATATATGCTGTGAAAAAATTCCGACATTACATAACTGGTTATGAAGTCTTTGTACATATTGATCATTCTGCCATTAAACATTTAATGAATAAACCAATAACTAGTGGCAGAGTTACCAGATGGTTACTATTGTTA
>APFE030579864.1:48304-89983 GCA_000404065.3 Pinus taeda
TTTGTGGGGGAGAGAAGCATCAGTATTCTTATCTCTCCATTGTAATTTAAAAAAAAAAAAAAAGATTTCTCATCTCTTCATTGTAAATTTCCCAAGCAGTTTGTTCCAACATTCCAGACTTCAATAAATAAGTTGTCTTGTCATTGTTTTATCTCGAAGGGACCTGGTTATAAATACTATGCAGGGGGACCTGTTCTGTCCAAGAAGACCATGCTACCAACACCAACAGTAATGGGACCTGTTTAGACACACAGAAAGGGACCTGTTAAGAGATTGATATTTCAAGATTACTTCAACACAGCTTCAAGTTTCTACAAAGGCAAGTTGCTGAGCACCAAGACTCCATCAAGCACCCAAGCTCAACAGCACCTGTATGCACATAAAGAATTGCATGAACATCTTCAGTACTGCAGAGGGACCTGTTGCATTCAAACCTACCTCAGGGGACCTGTTATGAACAACAAAGAAAGTCAAGCAACATTCAAAAGGCTAGCTCTACTCAGCATGCCAATCCAACAACAGTCAAACAAAAGTGTAATACGCTCCGTTCTTAACATTTAATTTCTTGGATTAATTTTTAATGTTAATTCTAATAGTTATGACTGTTATGATTGATTTCAAGGGCACATTTTTCATCATCCCTTATCCCCTTAATTCTTCCCTACTTCAACCTACTTCCTACTTCTAAAATCCATTAACCCTTCATTTCAACGTTTTCTACGCATCCTACAGCCATCTACAACCATACCAACCTCCTAAATCCATACCTCCATTTGGCCGAATACCAACAGGACACGTGGTGATTTTTTTAAAAGAGAAATTATATAAGGGTAAGAAACATGAGGCCTATTCATTATTTTGCATGAGGCCGAATGATGATTTCACCACCCGACGCACCTAAATGATTCAGGGGACTCCATCATCAGTGTGGTATATACGCTCCCAGCGCTCCCATCATAACATTTGTGCAAGCGACATCATTATTCCTCTGTTTTTAAAAATGAACACACTCTGAGGAGAAGGAAGTTGGTCATTTGACTCATTTTTCAGGATTTCTTACGTTGGCGCATAATTTCGTGGCCTCCACAGCAAGGACCGAAGGCAGTGAGCGCCATCCGGTTTCGACTCCCACCAAGTTACACAATAGTCGACCCAACATTACATTGAACACTAAGGGAGCGACGCTATCAGGTAATAAATCAAAACTTCCTTGTTAAATTTGCAAGTTAAGAAGCTCGACCCTCCGCCAAGATGACAAATAGGGTCGAGCCAAGTGTGTTCGATAGCTCCCAATACCATGAAGACTGCATTTCGATTCTTAGAGAAATACAGTGGTTGCCCTTTTTGGAGAAATTCCATGGAAGCAACGAAGGAGTTGCTAAGCAATTCGCCTTCACATTTAATGGGGAGAAAGCCCTGATAGGCAATTTCTGATTCAGGGTTTCAGAAGACACCATCGCCCAAGCGATAGGGATTAGCCCAGAAGGGGAAAAGTATTTTAAGACCAAGCAATTCAAAGAGAAATCGTGGACCCAATTCATGTCTAGGTCCCGAGTCTCAGTGGTCAACTGGAAGAAAGGTGTTCCAAGAAGTTGGTTGGTGCATCCTTGGGATGAAATGGCTTACATACTTCAAAAATTTGTAACCTGTGAAGGCCGCTACAGCATTGTTTATTTATACCATATCAATTTGTTGCTACACTTGAAAAGGAAATGTGTTATCAGTTTACCATATTTCCTATTGCAGAGCCTAACCAAGATGTCGAAGACCATCCAGAAGCAGAAAGGAAACGAAGACAAGAGCTTATATCACTTTGGTTTAGTCAAAATTCTTATTGAGCATGAAATGTAAAGAAGAGGGAAAATGTGGAAGGAGTTCTTAGCTGCCAACCAAATCAGGGATGAGGCAGACAAAGAAGAATCACAAGAAAATTCAGGATTTATGAAGGACATTGATGAGGAGATCCCAACATCATCCAAATCTAACAAGATACCCCCACCTGTGAGCAGCATAAGGACTAGACAAATGAGAAAGGAAGATGCTAAGAAGGCAGAACAAGATAAAGTTTTCACCACTTACTCAAGGAGAACAAGAAGGACACCAAAAGTTCAGTTGCGAGAAGACCAACCCGAATCCAATGCACCTATACAGATGGATATTCAGAGCAGTGACCATTTGCCACCAGGGCCAGGAGCTGATGTAGATGTTGAAAGCCATTCACCCGCAGGACCAGGAGCTGATATAGAGGTCGAAAGTTATAACAAACAAGAAAGAGGGTCACCACCTCCCAATAAGAAGCAGAAGAAATTGGAGAAACAAATTGAAAAATTAAAGGAAGAGCTCATGGAGGCTAACATGCTGGAGAAAGTTATTAAGAAATAAAATGAAATGCTCCGAGTGGAGAGTAAAGAAATCCAAAAGAAAAATGAAAAGTTAAAGGAGCGAGTCAATGAGCTAGAAGTTGAGCAAACAAATATTTGCAAGTGGGCCACCAAGTGGTACAATCAAAAGAAGACCCTTAAGGAAAAATACAAAAGACTAAAGCAAGAGCTCCATGACCAGAAAGATGCCCAGGTGAAAAAGAATGTAGACACATTTCTCAAGGCAGCAGAGGTACAGGTAGGGACCGAGTTCAAAGGAAGCACTTCAGGGTTAGCATGAGGACATGCTAATTCATTAAGTCGGGGAGAGATGCTGATACCATTCCATGACCCCTTTTTCCCTCCCAAAACATGACATTTGCCTACCTATTTTCATCATTTATCTCTCAGATCCCTTGGAAATTGATTAATTAATAGTCTTATAGTTATTAAATTGCATTTAAATTGATTTAAGGGTTTTGTGTTAATGAATTAGGAGTTTTTGGGCAAAATGACTACAGGAAGTTCCAACATCCTGTAAATGGCTTATTGTTTGACATGTGGCATGACAACCAGGCCAGAGTGAAGGGTATGGATGGAAAGCGGAATGTCCAAGCATGGACGAGCACCTATCCTGTAGCAGAATCAACCCTCCTACATGCGCGGTCAACGACTGGTCAACTATGGCATGTTGGCGACAAAGGAAACAACAGCACACAGTCCAAATTGATTTTAGTTTGTTTCCTTTTTTTTATGTCAGCTAGGATAGAAACATTTTCAAAATCGTGTTTTGGTAAAAGCGGCAACAGCCGCTCATGAATGTACATCCATTTTCAAGGGATGTAAAACCATATGTAAATATAAGTTCTGAATCGGTTGTATGGTTGGTTACGTTTTTATCATTATTGTTGCTTCACGAATAGAGTTTCGATTTTAATACAACAGAATTTCATTACAGTCACGGTTGCATTGTTTGGATTTGGTGATCGTTGGATAACAAGCCCAGTATACCAAGAACGTGGACGGGCCCTGCGTACATGGTATACTGTTGTTATTTTATTGCATTTACAGTCAAGGTATTTGGTATTGATATGCGCAGTGATTAAATCGATTCATGTTTATGTTTATATATTTATGAATGTGTTTGTTTATATGTTTATGCGTGCGCTTGAATAGATTATCACTTGGATCGTGAATCATATCCTGTAAGGGATTCGATCCAGTGTTACCTTGTAAAGCACTGTCATGAACTTTATGTTTACAATTTCATCTTGCATGACTGTTAATGAATGTTAATGAATGTTGAGTAGCCACTGAACAAAGGTTTTATGTATGATGTCTCTATAAGGAGACCAAAATCTTTAATTATAGTGATACACATCGTTTTATGAATTGAATCTTAGTTGATAGTGATACATAGGGTGATTTAGTTTGATATTGCATCAAATCATAGCATTGTAATTAGGAAAATTAGACTTAGATTAGATCCTTTATGTCTATATATTTTAGGCACACGCCTCTAAGTCTACGCACCCTGGTCGATAATAAATATAGCCCAGTCTAGCACCCTAGATAGGACACTACAAAGGTGATACCAACAAAATATTGGATTTCTACAAAAAGACAAGTTGTAGGATTGGGTAATAAAACGCTCAATTATGAAGTTCCTAAGGCTTCTATTTGTTTTGAACATCACTGCATCAATTTGAAATTTTGTAGTAGCAAAAATAATAGTCGACTGCATTATAGGAAATATCTTCCTAGCAGCTGTTGAGCCCCATGGGTCGACCAGATTAAAAGGAAACAAAGTTGGTTACTTCATTTCTGCTCCTACATCAAAATGAACAACAAAAATGATTGAGTTACCTTATATCTCAAATCCCAGAGTCTCCACAATGATCCAAACTATCCAAGAATTGGACAAGGTAGAAGCAAAACTGACAGATCTAAAAGATCTGAAATCTACATTGAAGGTAGAAGAACAGTTGAAAGATCCTCAAGTTAAAAGGAAAATTGGAGAACTGAAGACACAGATTGAAGAAGAGTGCTGCTCAAAAGAACCAAATGCCTTCTGGCACAGGATGCAGCACACTGTCCAACTCCCATACAAAGAAGGATATATAGGCAAGCCCAGTAAGAGTCAAGCTATTCCAATGAATAAGGAATAAAGAGATCTCTGTGAAAAAGAGATCAAACAACTCCTAGACCGAAAACTCATCAAAGAATCTGAAAATCCCTGGAACTGTTACGGATTCTATGTCAACAAAAGAACAGAACAAATCAAAGGTATTCCAAGGCTGGTAATAAATTACAAACCTTTGAACTCGGTTCTTGCAGATGACATCTATCCGATCCCCCACAAAGGAGACCTGATGGGAAGGATAACAGGAGCCAAGATATTCTCAAAGTTCGACTTAAAGGAAAGGTTTTGGCAAGTTGCTGTTTCAGAAGAAGACACGTTCAAGATTGCTTTCAGCATTCCTGCAGGCCACTATGAGTGGAATGTCATGGCTTTTGGATTGAAAAATGCTCCATCAAAATTCTAGAAGGTAATGGATAAAATCTTTAAGCCTCATTTTGACTGGCTTATAGTATACATTGATGATGTTCTAATTTTCTCCAAGAACATCCAAGATCATTTCAAGCATGTCCATACATTCAAACAACTGGTAAAGCATAATGCTCTAGTTTTAAGCAAGAAAAAGATAGAAGTGTTTCAAACTACTATCAAATTCCTTGGCTATACCATTTTCAATGGCCAAATTTCTCTGCAAAAGCAAGCATTGGAGTTTGCTGACAAGTTCCTAGATGTTATTACAGACAAAAATCAGCTTCAAAGATTTTTGGTCGTCTAAATTATGTCAGTAATTTCTACAAATATTGTGCCACAGAGAGGAGTCTCCTGAAAAAGAGACTTAAAAGGAACCACTTCAGTGGACGAAAGAACACACCAGAGCTGTCCAGAACATCAAAGCTAAACTAAAGTCTCTTCCCATTTTATATGTTTCTGATGACAGTGCATTCAAGATTGTTGAAAAAAATGCCAACAATATAGGATGTGGAGGTATCCTAAAACAGAGAAAATATGGCACTGAACAAGTCATCCAGTTTACATCAGGCACCTGGAATCCTGGTGCACATAATTATTCCACAATTGAGAAACAAGTAAAAACTGCGTGGAACTGTATTAGCAAGTTTGATGTCCATTTAATAAACAAATAGTTCTTGCTATGAATTGATGCTTCAGCTTTACATAAGGTTTTAACTAAAGACATCAAGAAGCCAAGAGAGGCCAAATTTGCTAGGTGGCAAGCACTCTTTGCCAACTTTGATTTTCAAGTCGAACATATAAAGGGCATGAAGAATTGTTTACCAAATTTTCTCAGCAGAGAATTTATCTAGCCAAAAGATCATATCATGGTCATTATTACCGAATGGGACCAAAACCAGAAACAAGAGGTCTTGTGTACAATACCAGACAACTAGGACTGGGAAGAATACAAAGATAAATGGAAGCCAACTTGGCAGTTGAGAAATACCAAGGTATTAGATGCCAATCTGCAGGTGCATACTAACATTCAACATCTTGTACCAGAAAGAAGGGTGCACCCAAAAAGGAGTAGATGGATACATGATATGATACACACAAAATAAAAAATAGATGCATCCTATGCAGAAGATGCCCTTCAAAGAGATTTTCATGATATCTCGAGAATCTGGTCACGTGGAGGTATCTGCTGTGGGATTTATGAAAAATATTTCTGCATAAAACGTACCTAGAATCTTGCATGGCCTATGCCTACTCAAACTTCTGCATTATGGCCAGGAGGAGATCCTAAGCTAATATTTCCAGACACAGTGTATGATTTTGCAGCATATAAACAGCTATGGTGGTATTTTCTGAATGTAGATGACAAGGAAGAAACCCATTATACTAAACTAAAATTTAGTACAACGGGGATAATGCAAAGAAATCAACAATGTGAATGGCTGCAAAAATGGTGGGCCGACTTCAGCGTCAACAGAACGGCAATGGACCCTCTCTATCATGAAGCTTACTGTAGATTCCATTGTGATATATGCTTTGAGCACAACATCCCAGACTGCTTTCATACGCCTCACAAAACTATTAAAGAAATGATGGCAGGAGATTGGTCACCTTGTCATGATGATATAAAACCCTAAAAGAATATATGTCCCGCCATTATGAATGACTTGTATTAACCAAAGTGAAGCATCAAATTATCCTAGGGAAACCTGTGATTGTTCGTAGAATTTTCACCAAAGCATGTGATGAATTATTGTACAAAAAGAATAGATTCCCTGAAACTACTGTATTCTAATGGTTCCCATGGGTTTATCCGACAAAAGCATCCATTGTGTAATAATGAAATCTAGTCACAAGGATTTAATTGTGGCCAACTTTTCTCGTGGGCTTTGCTATACAAAAGCATCCACTGTGTAAACATTGCCGACAATATATTTTCCATAGATTTTGAATAGTATTTAATTTTCCGGACTTGGAATCTTTGTGTGGATGTCACCTTAGTGTTACCTGAAAGCAATGATTCCATCCAGTTGTTTGATGCCCTACACTAATGTTTGTCCCTTCTGATTTGCTATAAATTGAGAGTAAGGCTCTTTGTTGAGGCATTTGCATTCGGAGTGTGTTAGAGTCTTAGAGTTTAAAGATCTAAGAAGCCTGCGTATCAGTGCGCTTGGCACTGGTAAGAACCTAAAGTGGCCAGATTTATTATAAGTTTGAAGTCAGTCTGCATACGCGTCGAGTCTGTATATTCTTAGGTAGAGCCTATCTGTTGCTAGGAAGCCTTCGGTAATGCTTATTCCTCAGTGAAAAGCTAAAGTCTGATAAATGCAACAATAGTCTATCTCTGTAAGGAATACTCTCTGTAATCTGTAATCTATATCTACCTCTGAGAAATAATATGAGAAGGCATTTTCTGCATTTGAATACCTATGCGCTTTTATAAATTGTTTGTTGTGTAGTAGTTGTCTCATTCTTCACTCAAAGTTCATTGGAAGTTCATTAGGGGTTCGCCAAAGGTTTGAAGGGATGCCAGACCGTTCAAAGGCAAGGAAGCCACGTGTAAGGTCACAGAGCGTGAAAGATCCGAGTAGGTTCACACTAAGTTCACCACAGATTGAATAGAGGTTGATCAGTGAAGGCAAACGAAGAGACACATCAAGTCCAAGATAGTAGAGTGCGCGACGTTGTAGCAGCACTGTAGCAAGTGATGAGCCCAAAAAATGGGTAACTTATTGGGCTCATTTTGCTTATTATTCTCGATTAATCCACCATTATTCATAGTTTATGCATGCTTTTGAGTATATTTATGTTAATTGATTGAATGAGAATAGTCACTTGACCATGAAGTCTAATACGTGCTTATTGCAAATTTTTGGACATCTTTTGGACCAAGGTCAAGCATTTATGAGCTAGTTGACAGCCAAATATGAGGGAACAAGGCTGCGGATTAGTAGGAAGGGTGTCTCCTACACTAAATGGACCCTTCCTTGAGTTCACCATCAGCTCGGAGTTCAACGGCCCACCAAAGATGATTTCCAAGGGCAGCCGAGCAACTTTTGTGAAGTGACTGATTACTTGCAGTTTTGAGCGGCCAAGCCCCTTGAGTTAAGGAGGGCTATTGGAGGTCCTCGTGGTGCATAAGTAGGAAGGATTCTAGCCTTGGTGGTTTAGCTCTTGAACATTTTTATTTCGCACTTTAGTGCTGCTTTGCCTTTTAGCTCATTTTCGAGCTTTTGCTCTAAACATTTTTGTGACATGGTTATTTTTTGAGTAATGGAGATCAGTTTCACTTTGCATCAGCTCTAAGTTTCTCTTAGGAGGCTATATCTCTTGGGGTTGGGCCCAACCCAAGTACCAGTACCTCCTTTGTGTACTTTTATATGTTTTTTTTGCTACATTCCTAGAATAATTTCTGCTATTTAGATTAAAATATTGCTTTGTTACTTTGGTCGTTTTTTATGATTGAGATAGCTTTTCATGCTTCAGGTTGATTTGGTAGTTTGGTGAAGGAAAAGACCTACAAAAAGGCCACCAAGCAATCCTTGATCTCATCTCTCCCTCCTTGGGAACATGAGCTGAGACCAAAGCATACTTGCTGCCACAAAAACACTATTTTTGCCTCTTCATGCAATTGCTAGTGTTAGATTTTTAGTTAGGAAAGTTGATACCTATTGTACTTGCATGTTTAGAATCTGTTCTTGTTATTTTCCATAGTTATCTTGCATAATTTTCTGCCAATAAACTTCTGTTCATCGTGTTTCTACTTTTTAGGTCAAAGTAGGTCAAAATAGCTAGATCTTGGGTTTTCCTAGTATTTTTTGATCAGTCTTGGAAAATAGTGTGCAAAACACCTGTGATACCTCCCTACCTACCCTTCCTCCATCAGACAACTTGCTCCAACCCTCTAACTCAGATTCCTTCCCTTCATTCACCACATTTTCTAACCTTGCCCTAATTTCTACATTTTTGTGCAACATTGCTCTCGCCATCCCTGAGCAAATCCAACCACCTTCATCACTCCCAAGCTTCATTCATCTGGTCCTATACCCCTTCACATCCTCATCCAACCTCCATTTCCAATTTTCCACCGTTTTTCCTCCATCAACCCTCCAAATTCCTCTTTTGGAACATCCTGTAGAACCCCTGCAGACTTCCTGTAGAAGATCATGAGAGTAGTTTTTCGAGATCTGATCGGTGTGAAACTCTCTCGAAGGGTGCTAGGGACCCCTTAGGCCCTCTTCTCACCTTCCCAACCTCCTGCAAGTGCCTACTCCATTTCCTTTCGCCAATCAACCTTTGCACAGTCAAAAACAGTTAAAGCACATGCATAATAATTCTACAAGATTACTCAAAAATACAAAAAGGTGTTCCTCTTTAGATTTTGCTTCAGAAGTAGCTTAGTCACATGCATTTTACCTTTCTAGAAGTCAATAGCATCCATTCCCACCACTTTCGTCTCTTTTCTTGCACCAGTAGGGTTAGTCAGTAAAACTAGGGTTTGCTAGGGTTTGCGTTTCTTTTCAGCTTTCAGCTTCTTTCTGCAAGTAGACTAGCCTCCTTTGAGTTAGCTTTCATCCATCACAATTAAAAGCTTCTTGTAAGAGCTCATAGAAGTTGGCTTAAACTCCTAGCGGACTTGTTTCAGCTGATCAAGTGACAGCTTGTGGCAAGAGCTAGTACTTGTGCATATAGCACCGTCGCTTCCAAGTTTGCTATGAACTACCGGGTTGATAAAAGTAAATAAGGAAGTCCCAAGAGTTGCAACATTATTGCTGCAATACTAGAGCCCACCGGCAAGGTTTTTGGAAGCCTCTGTATTCTTCTTTGGTTCTTCTCCTTTTGGACATTGTGTGGATGTATGTCTAGTTTTGTCACACAACCAACAAGTGAGTTTGTTCCATTTTTCTTGCTTGGAGGTATGAAAATGAATGTCAAAGGATTTATAATAGTGTGTTCTTGGAACATACTTGTAATATCCTTTCTTGGCTTTAGAGGAGTGGCCTTTATATTGCTGAGAAGGCTTTCTTCTTTCTTTGTAGACTTCAGTAGACTGCTTATACTCCTTTTCAGCCCTTTTCTTTGCTTTCCTTCTTTTGACCAGAAGGTCATCAACTATGAGTCCATATTTACTGCAGATGGACTTTCTGTCTGGAAGCTTTGAAAGTTTTTCCAAAGACTTATTTACTTTTGAACTGGTGCATAAGGTTACCAATGTTTTTATAATGTGAGAATAAATCTCACCCCAAGTATATGATTCAAATGGAAACCAGAAAACTTCTTGCAACCTCATATAATCAACAAATCTGGATGGAAGAGTAGCAAGATATACCTATTTCCATAACATATTCTTTGAATCCTTCACTTTATAGATTCTTTGCATCCAATCTTGGTGAAAGTCTTCATATTGTGACATCTTATGGCACTTGAGATTCATGAGGATAACTTCATGCTTATCTACAATCTCTGCTTCACTACCACACGAGTGTTCTAAGATCATGGAGGTTAAAGCTCCAATCATGTTGCTTGTAGTTGAGCCATCTGAACTATGAATCACATCTCTTGCTTCATCTTTAAGCACTTCAGCTTCCATTTTTATCAGTAATGCTAGAGATGATTCAGTCTCCCACCACCTGAACAGTGTTCCTATAAAACACTGAATAATGGTCTTGCATGCTTCAATTTCAGTCTTGCCTCTGAGACACATGAGTTTATATTCTGTAAACATTATGTCTATTAATTGTCTAATCTGACCAACACTTAGATTATTAATATTCCATTCTCTGTGTGATTCAGGGAAGAAAGTATGAGCTTCAGGAAGCTTGTTCAAGATTAAGTGCAACATATTTATTGAACCTACTTTCTAGAGGTTCATATATAGGATGAATCTGAGAATCAGATTCTTTGTTCTCTTCTTCTTCTTCTTTGAATAAAGAGGCAATGGTAAATTTTTTTGTGGTCTTTGTTTTGTTCTGCAGAAAATGTGGCTACTTCTTTAGGAAATAATGTCGAGAACCTGTTGATTGGTTTAACAGGATCTTGAATCTTGATATTTCTTTTGTAGAGAAAAGAAGTGGGAACTAGTTTATCAGTTTTAGACAGGCTCATCTTTTCAACCTTTTCAGTTAAACCAGTGAATAAGCTTTTAGTAGTACCCATGTGGTCTACTATCATTTCCTCCTTCTATCTTATTTAAATATTATTTGGCATAAGATCTAACAACAGATGAAGTATATTGTACATCATTGAGGTTTCTATTAACCTCATTCAGAGAGACTTGAATAGTGTCAAACTACTCCTTTATTTCCACAGTCTTTGCTGAATTTATTTCTAAGCCTTTTATTGCGGTATTGGTCGAGTTGATCTGTTCACTAGTCTTTTGAATTCTTCTATCTATTCCCAGAGCAATCTTTGTGGATCCAAAAACTTTACAGTTCTAAGCTAAAAGATTAAACACAAAATATTTGCACTTGGGATGCATAAGGATCGGGATCAATCCTCTGACTCATTAGGGGCTAAACACTTTCGTGTTAGCCATAGTCAGAGATCTTACCCATAACAAATATACCGATTCTTTAATAGGTGGTATAGTTGCCCCTTTGTCACATGGTCTAGTATTTTTTGACTATTATCCTAATTTTTTAGTCTATGTCTTCGACGAAACAATAGATCAAATTTTGCAGTTGCAGATTAAAACCACTGGGTTTGATATGCACCAGAAAAGACATAATATAGCTATATAAACCAAAGGATGCTTCCAACACACAAATACCTTATATCCAACTGTATGCCATACCCCCAGCCGAGACTCAAAAGAAAGCGTCGTTGTTCTAACAGATTCTAAAAATTAGAAAATAGAACATCAGACAATTCGTTGGGAGGATCTCACATTCCCGGAACACTAGATAATTTCTAATCTCAAGCCTCCAGGTCTTAAAAGAATAACATCAGCAGATATCCAAGAGAACCAATCCTTTGCCATTTTATCCTTCCCTAGAAGATCCACAATTGATTACAAAGGAATTGAAAGAGCCTGCAAAAGTTCTCTTTTTTATCATGATCCATCCACTGTTGATACCGCTAGTTCAAGTTCAGTTTCTTGTAAACACATTTCTTTATTTGAGTTTGCCCAGCTTGTCAATTTTAATTCTTTAGAAGTCAAATGTTCAGAGTGCCAATCAGCTGTAAATTTATGTACCCTTGTATCATCCATGAGAACCATCATCCGAGAACCAGAGAAGCCCCTCCTTCCACATCAGTGAATCCATGCCCGAATCCAAAATGTTCAATCATCCCTTTTCCTCATGAGCCAAAGTCTGACCATGTATTGATGATGAATGAGATTATTACTCTAGACGGAGAAGATCCCAGATTGACAGAAATGTTTAGTACAATGAGGCCAGCTAAGCCTAAATATGGATTAGGTTATTTAGAGCAAGCAAAGCATCTAATCCCTCCATGTAGATTTGGCGCTATTCCTGATGACTGTAAAAAGCCTGAAGTCATGGAGATGCACAAGTTCTTTACTCTAATGAATGGCTACTTGAAATCAGAAATAAGTTCCAAATGGATGAAAGCCATGTTGAATTGGGACTTATTCACCCATCCAGAAGCAGAGCAGTTTGGTCTTAGTCATACCATTGAGGAGAATATTAAATTATCCCAGGATTGGAAACATTACATGGAAGTCACAAATTCTTGGATTTCCTTTTACGAATGGAAAAGGAATGTTCCCCTGAAGTTGTGTTAACTGGATCATCTTCTTCATCATCCACCAAACATGCTTAGACTACTTTAGATGACAGTAGAGTAGAGACTCCATCTACTTTTCCCCCTTACCGAGGAATTATCATAGGAGAGAATCAGAATGCACAAAAGGCCATCCCTTTGATTTGAAAAGATGATAATGCTCTGGGAATAGATGGAAGAATTCAAAAGACCAGTGAACAGATCAACTGGACCAATACAACAATAAAAGGCTTAGAAATAAATTCAGCAAAGACTGTGGAAATAAAGGAACAGTTTGACACTATTCAAGTCTCTCTGAATGAGGTTAACAGAAACCTCAATGACGTACAATATACTCCATCTGTTGTTATATCTTATGCCAAAGAATATTTAAATAGGATAGAAGAAGTGGAGGAAAAAATAGTAGACCACATGGGTACTACAAAAAGCTTAATCAGTGGTTTAACTGAAACGGTTGAAAAGATGAGCCTGTCTAAAACCGATAAACCAGTTCCCACTTCTTTTCTCTACAAAAGAAATATAAAGATTCAAGATCCTATTAAACCAATCAACAGGTTCCCGACATTATTTCCTAAATAGGTAGCCACATCTTCTGTAGAAAAAACAGAGGCCACAGAAAAAAGTAGCATTGCCTCTTTATTCAAAGAAGAAGAAGAAGAGAACAAAGAATCTGATTCTCAGATTCTTCCCATATATGAACCTCTAGAAAGTAGGTTCAATAAATATCATGCACCTGATCTTGAAGGAAAAGTAAAGCTTCCTGAAGCTCATACTTTCTTCCCTGAATCACATAGAGAATGGAATATTGATAATCTGAGTGTTGGTCAGATTAGACAATTAATAGACATGATGTTTACAAAATATAAACTCATGTGTCTCAGAGGCAAGACTGAAATTGAAGCATGAAAGACCATTATTCAGTGTTTTACAGTAACACTGCTCAGGTGGTGGGAGACTGAATCATCTCCAACATTATTGATAAAAATGGAAGCTGAAGTGCTTAAAGATGAAGCAGGAGATGTGATTCACAATTCAAATTTCTCAACTACAAGCAACATGATTGGAGCTTTAACCTCCATGATCTTATAACACTGGTGTGGCAGTGAAACAGAGATTGCAGATAAGCATGAAGTTATCCTCATGAATCTCAAGTGCCACAAGATGTCACAATATGAAGACTTTCATTGAGATTGGATGCAAAGAATCTATGAAGTGAAAGATTCAAAGAATCTGTTATGGAAACAGGTATATCTTGCTGCTTTTCCATCGAGATTTGTTGATTATATAAGGTTGCAAGAAGTTTTCCAATTTCCATTTGAATCATATAGTTGGGGTGAGATTTATTCTCACATTACAAAAACATTGGTAAGCTTATACACCAGTTCCAAAATAAATAAGTCATTGGAAAAACTTTCAAAGCTTCCAGACAGAAAGTATGTCTACAGTAAATATGGACTCATAGTTGATGACCCTATGGTCAAAAGAAGGAAAGCAAAGAAAAGGGCTCAAAAGGAGTATAAGCAGACTACTGAAGTCTACAAAGAAAGAAGAAAGCCTTCTCAACAATATAAAGGTCGCTCCTCTAAAGCCAAGAAAGGCTATTACAAGTATGTTCCAAGAACACACTATTATAAACCCTTTGACATTCATTTTCATACCCCCAAGCAAGAAAAATGGAACAAACTCACTTGTTGGTTGTGTGGTGAAACTTGACATACATCCACAAAATGTCTAGAAGGAGAAGAATCAAAGAAGAATAGAGGGAAGAAGTCCCAAGCCCTATTGCAGAAAGGTAAAACTGTCAAGCAAGAAGGATGGATACAGTGCATGAAGTGTGGTGCCTGCACTCATAGAACATAACGCTACCCAAATGTAGTGATTAGAAACCAAATCCAACAGTAACAAATTGACGAGTCATCCTTTGACTCTTACATTTCTTCATCTGAAGAAGAATTACAATCACACATACAAGATTGTTCATATTCAAAATTAGCATCTTGTTCATGTCCAAAATCTGAAGAATGTGCTTGTCATATGCATTATGATTCTGATTCAGAATCACACAGTGACTCTAGCTCTGAGGAAATGTCCCTCATACCACAGAAAGAAAAAATACTAATGGCTGCCATAGAAGAATATGAGATAAAAATTCTCTCTCAGATTAGAGCAATGGAAGATGGAGAAATGAAAAACAGGCTGACAGAAGCCTTCATGGATCATCTCAAATCCAGTTCTTCCAGGAATTCAGGCAAAATACTTAAATTCAAAAAGAGTCAAGGGATCTCTACTTGAATGGTTCATGAGGCACAATACTTGCTAAGGTTTTGAAAATGGGGTAGCAAGCTAAGTGGGCTTGATTGTGTGGAAAAACTCCACAGTTAAGCGCGCTTGAGCCAGAGGAGATTTGGGATGGGTGACCTCCTAGGAAGTCCTGGTTACCGGGTGCAAGCCCCGGAAGTGATGATTGATGCTATGTGATTCATTCTCCACATTTCACTAGTTTCAATCCCACTTCTTCACCCCTGTGAGCATCACCTGATGCAATGAGTGCTAAGTGAACTATTCAAAAATCATGAGAAATTAGTTAATTACGACTACCTCTCATGGAAATGGTCATATGTGAATGAATTACCTAACGCAGTTGAATCCCAAAATGATATCTAATATAATGCACTGCGTAAACCCCCATACTCAAAAAGCCGTTATTTTTTTATGCCTCTTTTGAAAGAAATACTCAGTCTTTCCAGCGACATCAAGAAAAGCTAGACAAGGTGTGTTCACTCACCTTGGGGGAGGTACGTAGAGAGATCCATAATATCAAATTCGAAATCTCTGCTTTGAAATCTCATATTGCTAAAATTAAGAAAGGCAAACAAGCTGTAGAAGAACATTCTCCTTCATGGAACACTGAAGAATATTCTAAATATCAAAACCCTAATCTTGAAATCATTGAAGGAAGGAAAGATCCTGTTTTTGGATTTCAAGAAATGAGAATTCTTTCCATTTCTTACCAGCAACATCATGTGAAAGTGAATATATGCATAAAAGGAGAAATGTTTTCACTCACAGCACTCCTTGACTCAAGTGCTGATGTGAACATTTTAAATAAGAAGGCGATACTAGCAAAATATTGGATTTCTGCAACACGAAAAGTTGTAGGATTGGGTAATAAAACGCTCAATTATGAAGTTCCTAAGGCTTCTATTTGTTTTGAACATCACTACATCAATTTGAAATTTGCAGTAGCAGAAATACCAGTTGACTGGATTCTAGGAAATATCTTCCTAGCAGCTGTTGAGCCCCATGGGTCGACCAGATTAAAAGGAAACAAACCTGGTTACTTCATTTCTATTCCTACATCAAAAGGAAAAACAAAAAGGATTGAGTTACCTTATATCTCAAATCCCAGAGTCTCCACAATAATCCAGACTGTCCAAGAATTGGACAAAGCAGAAGCAAAACTGACAGATCTAAAAGATCTGAAATCTACACTGAAGGTAGAAGAAAAGTTGAAAGATCCTTAGGTTAAAAGAAAAATTGGAGAACTGAAGACACAAATTGAAGAAGAGTGTTGCTCAGAAGAACCAAATGCCTTCTAGCACAGGAAGCAGCACACTGTCCAGCTCCCATATAAAGAAGGATATACATGCAAGTCCTGTAACAGTCAAGCTATTCTGATGAATAAGGAATACAAAGATCTCTATGAAAAATAGATCAAACAGCTCCTAGACCGAAAACTCATCAGAGAATCTGACAGTCCCTGGAACTGTTACGGATTCTATGTCAACAAAAGAATAGAACAAATCAAAGGTATTCCAAGGCTAGTAATAAATTACAAACCTTTGAATTCAGTTCTTGCAGATGACACCTATCCGATCCCCCACAAAGGAGACCTGATGGGAAGGATAATAGGAGCCAATATATTCTCAAAGTTCGACTTAAATGTAGGATTTCGGCAAGTAGTTTTTTCAAAAGAAGACAAGTTCAAGACTGCTTTTAGCATTCCTACAGGCCACTATGAGTGGAATGTCATGCCTTTTGGTTTGAAAAATACTCCATCAAAATTCCAGAAGGTAATGGATAAAATCTTTAAGCGTTATTTTGATTCGCTTATATTATAGATTGATGATGTTATAATTTTCTCCAAGAACATCCCAGACCATTTCAAGCATGTCCATACATTCAAACAGTTGGTAAAGCATAATGGTCTAGTTTTAAGCAAGAAAAAGATAGAAGTGTTTCAAACTACTATCAAATTCCTTGGCCATACCATTTTCAATGGCCAAATTTCTTTGCAAAAGCATGTGTTGGAGTTTGCTGACAAATTCCCAGATGTTATTACAGACAAAAATCAGCTTCAAAGATTTTGGGGTTGTCTAAATTATGTCAGTAATTTCTACAAAGATTGTGCCATAGAGAGGAGTCTCCTGAACAAGAGACTTAAAAAGGAACCACCTCAGTGGATGGAAGAACACACCAGAGCTGTCCAGAAAATCAAAGCTAAGGTAAAGTCTCTTCCCATTTTATATGTTTATGATGACAGTGCATTCAAGATTGTTGAAATAGATGCCAGCAATATAGGATGGGGAGGTATCCTAAAACAGAGAAAATATGGCACTGAACAAGTCATCCAGTTTACATCAAGCACATGGAATCCTACTAAACAAAATTATTCCACAATTGAGAAAGAAGTAAAAGCTGCGTGGAATTGTATTAGCAAGTTTGATGTCCATTTAATAAAAAAACAGTTCTTGCTGTGAACTGATACTTCAGCTTTACAGAAGGTTTTAACTAAAGACATCAAGAAGCCAGGAGAGGTCATTGCTAGGTGGCAAGCACTCTTTGCCAACTTCTATTTTCAAGTCGAACATATAAAGGGCACGAAGAATTATTTACCAGATTTTCTCAGCAGATAATTTATCCAGCCAAAAGAACATATCATGGTCAATGTTACCGAATGGGACCAAAACCAGAAATAAGATGTCATGCGTACAATACCAGATAACCGGGACTGGGAAGAATACATAGACAAATGGAAGCCAACATGGCAGTTGAGAAATACCAAGGTATTAGATGCCAATCTACAGGCGCATAATGACATTCAACATCTTGTACTAGAAAGAAGGGTGTACCCAAAAGGGAGTAGATGGATACATTATATGATACACACAAAAGCAAAAAGAGATGTATTGTATGCAAAATATGCCCTTCAAAGATATTTTCATGATATCTCGGGAATCTGGTCACATGGAGGTATCTGCCATGGGATTTATGATAAAATATTTCTACATAAACCGTACCCGGAATCTCACATGGCCTATGCCTACTCAAACTTCTGCATTATGGCTAGGAGGAGATCCTAAGCCATTCTTTCCAGACGCGGTGTATGATTTTGCAGCATATAAACAACTATGGTGGGATTTTCTGAATGTAGATGACAAGGAAGAAACACATTATACGAAATTATAATTTAGTACAACGGGGATAATGCAAATAAATCAATAATGTGAATGGCTGCAAAAATGGTGGGCCAACTTCGGCGTCAACAGAACGACAATGGACCCGCTCTATCATGAAGCTTACTGTAGATTCCATTGTGATATATGCTTCGAGCACAACATCCCAGACTGCTTTCATTTGCGTTACAAAACTGTTAAAGAAATGATGGCAGGAGATTGGTCACCTTTTCATGATGAGAATAAAACCCTAATAGAATATATGTCCCGCCATTATGAATGGTTTGTATTAACCAAGATGAAGCATCAAATTATCCTAGGGAAACC
Source organism: Pinus taeda (assembly GCA_000404065.3). Taxonomy (NCBI): domain Eukaryota; kingdom Viridiplantae; phylum Streptophyta; class Pinopsida; order Pinales; family Pinaceae; genus Pinus; species Pinus taeda. Next base: position 66,742 of record APFE030579864.1, read on the forward strand.
TATGATTGTTTGTAGAATTTTCATCAAAGCATGGGATGAATTATTGTACAAAAAGAATAGATTCCCTGAAATTACTGTATTCTGACGATTCCCATGGGCTTACCCGACAAAAGCATCCATAGTGTAATAATGAAATCCAGTCACAAGGATTTAATTGTGGCCAACTTTTCTCGTGGGATTTGCTATACAAAAGCATCCAATGTGTAAACATTGCCAACAACATATTTTCCGTAGATTTTGAATAGTATTTACTTTTCCAGGCTTGGAATCTTAGTGCGGATGTCACCTCAATGTTACCCGAAAGCAATGATTTCATCCAGTTGTTTGATGTCATATAGTAATGTTTGTCCCCTCTCATTCGCTATAAATTGAGAGTAAGGCTCATTGTTGAGGCATTCACATTCGGACTGTGTTAGAGTCTTAGAGTTTAGAGATATGAGAAGCTTGCATATCAATGTGCTTGGCACTGGTAAGAACCTAAGGTGGCCAGATCTATTAGAAGTCTGAAGTCAGTCTGCATACCATTCGAGTCTGTATATTCTTAGGCAGAGGTATTTGTTGCTAGGAAGCCTTCAATAATGCTTATTCCTTAGTGAAGAGAAAATGTCTGATAAATGCAACAATAGTCTATCTCTGTAAGGAATACTCTCTGTAATCTGTAATCTATATCCATCTCTGAGAAATAATATGAGAAGGAATTTTCTGCATTTGAATACCTATGCGCTTTTATAAATCGTCTATTGTGTAGTAGTTGTCTCATAATCTTCACTCAAAGTTCATTGGAAGTTCATTAGGGGTTCGCTAAAGGTCCGAAGGGATGCCAGACCATTGAAAGGCGAGGAAGCCGTGTGTAAGGTTGTAGAGTGTGAAAGATCCGAGTAGGTTCGCACTAAGTTCACCACAGGTTCACCAGAGGTCAATCAGTGAAGACAAATGAAGAGGCACAGCAAGGCCAAGAGGGAAGAGCGCGCGCAGCGCGCGACACTGTAGCAGCACAGTAGCAAGCTTTGTAGAAGCCCCTATTGAAAATTAGTATCAGAGCCAGTAACATATGGTTCAAGAGGTTGGTATTCTAAATCATCACTCATATTAATGGATTCATTTAGGAAGTCTGTATCCTTTTGTGAATTACAAGAAAGAGAGTCTTCTGCAATAGAAAACCCTCTTAGAGACATGTTTGCATCAAGTTCTAGTTGTGTTCTAAACTAGGCCGAACTAGAATATGAAGAGCCACAACCTTCTGCTCGATGGCAATTACCTAGTATCTCTGCATCAGAAGTTTATGATGATTTGTCTATTTTCCATTTGAAAGCCGCCACTAGAATAAGTATTAAAGAGTCTATTAGTCAAATTCAAGAGAATTCTAACAATATCTAGTCTATCCCTCTTTTGGATCCAAAATCTTTACAGGCCGAAGCTAAAAGGTTAAACACAAAATATTTTCACTTGGGATGCATAAGGATCGGGATCAATCCTCTGACTCATTAGGGGCTAAACACTTTCGTGTTAGCCATAGTCAGAGATCTTACCCATAACAAATATACCGATTCTTTAATAGGTGGTATAGTTGCCCCTCTGTCACATGGCCTAGTATTTTTTGATTGTTATCCTAATTTTTCATTCTATGTCTTCAACGAAACAATAGGTCAAATTTTGCAGTTGCAGATTAAAACCACAGGGTTTGATATGCACCAGAAAAGACATAATATAGCTATACAAACCAGGGGATGTTTTCGGCACACAAATACCTTATATCTAGTTGTACGCCATACCCCCAGCCGAGACTCAAAAGCAAGCGTCATTGTTCTAACAGATTCTAAAAATCAGAAAATAGAACATCAGACCATTCGTTGGGAGGATCTCATATTCCTGGAACACTGGATAATTTCTAATCCCAGGCCTCCAGCTCCTAAAAGAATAACCTCAGCTAATATCCAAGAGAACCAATCCTCTGTCGTTTTATCCTTCCCTAGAAGATCCACAATTGATTACATAGGAATTTAAAGAGCCTGAAAAGTTCCCCTTTTTATCATGATCCATCCACTGTTGATACCGCTAGTTCAAGTTCAGTTTCTTGTAAACACATTTCTTTATTTGAGTTTGCCCAACTTGTCAATTTTAATTCTTTAGAAGTCAAATGTCTAGAGTGCCAATCGGCTGTAAATTTATGTACCCTTGCTGAATCTGTTATCCATGAGAATCATCATCCAAGAACTAGAGAAGCCCCTCCTTCCACATCAGTGAATCCATGCCCGAATCCAAAATGTTCAGACATCCCTTTTCCTCATGAGCTAGAGTCTGACCATGTCTTGATGATGCATGAGATTATTACTCTAGAAGGAGAAGATCCCAAATTGACATAAATTTTTAGTATAATGAGGCCAGCTAAGCCTAAATATGGGTTAGGCTATTTAGAGTAGCATAGGGTCTAATCCCTCCATGCAGACTTGGCCCTATTCCTAATGACTAAAAAGCCTTCAGTCATGGAGATGCACAAGTTCTTTACTCTGATGAATGGCTACTTAAAATCAGAAATAAGTTCCAAATGGATGAAAGCCATGTTGAATTGGGACTTATTCACCCATCCAAAAGCAGAATAGTTTGGTCTTAATCATACCATTGAGGAGATGATTAAATTATCCCAGGATTGGAAACATTACATGGAAGTCACAAATTCCTGGATTTCCTTTCACAAATGGAAAAGGAATGTTTCCCCTAAAGTTGTGTTAACTGGATCATCTTCTTCATCATCCACAAACATGCTTGGACTGCTTTAGGCGACAGTAGAGTAGAGACTCCATCTACTTTCCCCCCTTACCAAGGAATTATCATAGGAGAGAATCAGAATGCAGCAAAGGCCATCCGTTTGGTTCGAAAACATAATAATTCTTTGGGAATAGATGGAAGAATTCAAAAGACCAGTGAATAGATCAACTGGACCAATACAGCAATAAAAGGCTTAGAAATAAATTCAACAAATACTGTGGAAATAAAGGAACAATTTGACACTGTTCAAGTCTCTCTGAATGAGGTTAACAGAAACCTCAATGATGTACAATATACTTCATCTGTTGTTAGATCTTTATGCCAAAGAATATTTAAATAAGATAGAAGAAGTAGAGGAAAAGATAGTAGACCACATGGGTACTACTAAAAGCTTAATCACTAGTTTAACTGAAAAGGTTGAAAAGATGAGCATGTCTAAAATTGATAAACTAGTTCCCACTACTTTTCTCTACAAAAGAAATATCAAGATTCAAGATCCTGTTAAACCAATCAATAGGTTCCCGTCATTATTTCCTAAAGAGGTAGCCACATCTTCTGCAGAAAAAACAGAGTCCACAGAAAAAAATTACCATTGCCTCTTTATTCAAAGAAGAAGAAGAAGAGAACAAAGAATCTGATTCTCAGATTCTTCCCATATTTTAACCTCTAGAAAGTAGGTTCAATAAATATCCTGCACCTGATCTTGAAGGAAAAGGAAAGCTTCCTGAAGCTCATACTTTCTTCCCTGAATCACATAGAGAATGGAATATTGATAATCTAAGTGTTGGTCATATTAGACAATTAATAGACATGATGTTTAGAGAATATAAACTCATGAGTCTCAGGGGCAAGACTGAAATTGAAGCATGCAAGACCATTATTCAGTGTTTTACAAGAACACTGCTCGGGTGGTGGGAGAGTGAATCATCTCCAGCATTACTGATAAAAATGGAAGCTAAAGTGCTTAAAGATGAAGCAGGAGGTGTGATTCATAATTCATATGGCTCAACTACAAGAAACACGATTGGAGCTTTAGCCTCCATGACCTTAGAATATTGGTGTTGCAGTGAAACCGAGATATAAGCATGAAGTTATCCTCATGATATGAAGACTTTCACCGAGATTGGATGCAAAGAATCTATGAAGTGAAAGATTCAAAGAATTTGTTATGGAAATAGGTATATCTTGTTGCTCTTCCATCCAGATTTGTTGATTATATCAGGTTGCAAGAAGTTTTCCAATTGCCATTTGAATCATATACTTGGGGTGAGATTTATTCTCACATTACAAGAACATGGGTAAGCTTATGCACCAGTTCCAAAGTAAATAAGTCTTTGTAAAAACTTTCAAAGCTTCCAGACAGAAAGTCCATCTATAGTAAATATGGACTCACAGTTGATGACACTCAGGTCAAAAGAAGGAAAGCAAAGAAAAGGGCTAAAATGGAGTATAAGTAGACTACTAAAGTCTACAAAGAAAGAAGAAAGCCATCTTAGAAATATAAAGTCCGCTCCTCTAAAGCCAAGAAAGGCAAGTATGTTCCAAGAACACACTGTTATAAACCCTCTGACATTCATTTGCATACCTCCATGCAAGAAAAATTGAATAAACTCACTTGTTGGTTGTGTGGAAAAACTGGACATACATCCACAAAATGTCCAAAAGGAGAAGAATCAAAGAAGAATAGAGGGAAGAAGTCGCAAGCCCTATTGTAGAAAGGTAAAACTATCAGGCAAGAAGGACAGATATAGTGCATGAAGTGCGGTGCCTGCACTCATAGAACAAAACACTACCCAAATGTAGTGATTAAAGACCAAATCCAGCAGCAACAACTTGAAGAGTCATCCTTTGACTCTTACAGTTCTTCATCTGAAGAAGAATTACAAGTACACATACAAGATTGTTCATATTTAGAATCAGCATCTTGCTCATGTCCAAAATCTGAAGAATGTGCTTGTCATATGCATTATGATTCTGATTTAGAATCACATAGTGACTCTAGCTCTGAGGAAATGTCCCTCAGACCACAGAAAGTAAAAATACTAGTGGCTGCCACAGAAGAAGATGAGATAAAGATTCCCTCTCAGATTAGATCAATGGAAGATGGAGAAATGAAAAACAGGCTAACAGAAGCCTTCATGGATCAGCTCAAATCCAATTCTTCCAGGAATTCAGGCAAAAAGCCATTATTTGTTGATGCCTCTTTTGAAAGAAATACCCGGTCTTTCCAGCAACATCAAGAGAAGCCAGACAAGGTGCATTCACTCACCTTGGGGGAGGTAAGTAGAGAGATCCATAATATCAAATTCGAAATCTCTGCTTCAAAATCTCAGATTGTTGAAATTAAGAAAGGCAAAAAAGTTGTAGAAGAACATTCTCCTTCATGGAACACTGAAGAATATTCTAAAGATCAAATTCCTAATCTTGAAATCATTGAAGGAAGGAAACATCTTGTTTTCGGATTTCAAGAAATGATAATTCTTGCCATTTCTTACCAGCAACATCATGTGAAAGTGAATATATGCATAAAAGGAGAAATGTTTTCACTCATAGCGCTCCTTGACTCAAGTGCTGATGTGAACATTTTAAATAAGAAGGTGATACCAGTGAAATATTTGATTTCTGCAACAAGAAAAGTTGTAGGATTGGGTAATAAAACGCTCAATTAAGAAGTTCCTAAGGCTTCTATTTGTTTTGAACATCACTGCATCAATTTGAAATTTGCAGTAGCAAAAATACCAGTCGACTACATTCTAGGAAATATCTTCCCAACAGCTGTTGAGCCCCATGGGTCGACTAGATTAAAAGGAAACAAAGCTGGTTACTTCATTTCTGTTCCTACATCAAAAGGAACAAAAAAAAGGATTGAGTTACCTTATATCTCAAATCCCAGAATCTCTGCAACGATCCAGATTGTCCAAGAATTGGACAAAGCAGAAGCAAAACTGACAGATCTAAAAGATATGAAATCTACACTGAAGGTAGAAGAACAGTTGAAATATCCTCAGGTTAAAAGGAAAGTTAGAGAAATGAAGGCACAGATCGAAGAAGAGTGTTGTTCAGAAGAACCAAATGCCTTCTGGCATAGGAAGCAGCACACTGTCCAGAGCCCATACAAAGAAGGATATACAGGCAAGCCCTGTAAGAGTCGAGCTATTCCTATGAATAAGGAATAAATATATCTCTATGAAAAATAGATCAAACAGCTCCAAGACCAAAAATTCATCAGAGAATCTGACAGTCCCTGGAACTGTTACAGATTTTATGTCAACAAAAGAGCAGAACAAATCAGAGGTATTACAAGGCTGGTAATAAATTACAAACCTTTGAATTCAGTTCTTGCATATGACACCTATCTGATCCCCCACAAAGGAGACCTGATGGGAAGGATAGAAGGAGCCAAGATATTCTCAAAGTTTGACTTAAAGGCAGGATTTTGGCAAGTAGCTATTTCAGAAGAAAACAAGTTCAAGACTGCTTTCAGCATTCCTCCAGGCCACTATGAGTGGAATGTTATGCCTTTTGGTTTGAAAAATGCTCCATCCAAATTCTAGAAGGTAATGGATAAAATCTTTAAGCCTTATTTTGACTGGCTTATAGTATACATTGATGATGTTCTAAGTTTCTCCAAGAACATCCAAGACCATTTCAAGCATGTCCATACATTCAAACAGCTGGTAAAGCATAATGCTCTAGTTTTAAGCAAGAAAAAGATAGAAGTGTTTCAAACTACTATCAAATTCCTTGGCCATACCATTTTCAATGGCCAAATTTCTCTACAAAAGCATGCATTGGAGTTTTCTGACAAGTTCCCAAATGTTATTATAGACAAAAATCAGCTTCAAAGATTTTTGGGTTGTCTAAATTATGTCAGTAATTTCTACAAATATTGTGCCACAGAGAGGAGTATCCTGAACAAGAGACTTAAAAAGGAACCACCTCAGTGGACAAAAGAACACACAAGAGCTGTCTAGAACATCAAAGCTAAGGTAAAGTCTCTTCCCATTTTATATGTTTCTGATGACAGTGCATTCAAGATTGTTGAAACAGATGCCAACAATATAGGATGGGGAGGTATCCTTAGACAGAGAAAAGATTTCAATGAACAAGTCGTCCAGTTTACATCAGGCACTTGGAATCCAACTGAACAGAATTATTCCACAATTGAGAAAGAAGTAAAAGCTGCGTGGAACTATATTAGCAATTTTGATGTCCATCTAATAAACAAATAGTTCTTGCTACGAACTGATGCTTTAGATTTATAGAAGGTTTTAACTAAAGACATCAAGAAGCTAGGAGAGGCCAAATTTGCTAGGTTGCAAGCACTCTTTGCCAACTTTGATTTTCAAGTTGAACATATAAAGGGCACGAAGAATTGTTTATCAGATTTTCTCAAGAGAGAATTTATCCAACCAAAAGAACATATCATGGTCATTGTTACCGAATGGGACCAAAACCAGAAACAAGAGGTCATGCATATAATACCAGACAACCAAGATTGGGAAGAATACAGAGACAAATGGAAGCCAACATGGCAGTTGAGAAATACCAGATGCCAATCTGCAGGCACATACTAACATTCAACATCTTGTACCAGAAAGAAGGGTGTACACAAAAGGGAGTAGATGGATACATGATATGATATACACAAAAGAAAAAGGAGATGCATTGTATGCAGAAGATGCCCTTCAAAGAGATTTTCATGATATCTTGGGAATCTGGTAACATGGAGGTATCCGCCTTGGGATTTATGAAAAATATTTCTTCATAAACCATACCCGAAATCTTGCATGGCCTATGCCTACTCAAACTTTTGCATTATGGCTAGGAGGAGATCCTAAGCTAATCTTTCCAGACACGGTGTATGATTTTGCAGCATATAAACAGTTATGGTGGGATTTTCTAAATGTAGATGACAAGGAAGAAACCCATTATACTAAATTAAAATTTAGTACAACAGGGATAATGCAAAGAAATCAACAATGTGAATCGCTGCAAAAATGGTGGGCCGACATCGGCGTCAACAGAACGACAATGGGCCCTCTCTATCATGAAGCTTACTGTAGATTTCATTGTGATATATGCTTCGAGCACAACATCCCAGACTACTTTCATATGCCTTACAAAAATGTTAAAGAAATGGTGGTAGGATATTGGTCACCTTTTCATGATGAGAATAAAACCCTAAAAGAATATATGTCCTGCCATTATGAATGGCTTGTATTAACCAAGGTGAAGCATCAAATTATCCTAGGGAAGCCTATGATTGTTTATAGAATTTTCACTAAAGCATGGGATGAATTATTGTACAAAAAGAATAGATTCCCTGAAATTACTGTATTCTGACGGTTCCCATGGGCTTATCCGAAAAAAGAATGCATAGTGTAATAATGAAATCTAGTCACAAGGATTTAATTGTGGCCAACTTTTCTCGTGAGCTTTGCTATACAAGAGCATCCACTGTGTAAACATTGTCGACAACATATTTTCTGTAGATTTTGAATAGTATTTACCTTTCCGGACTTGGAATCTTTGTGCGGATGTCACCTCGGTGTTACCCAAAAGCAATGATTCCATCCAGTTGTTTGATGCCCTCCAGTAATGTTTGTCCCCTCTCATTTGATATAAATTGAGAGTAAGGCTCATTGTTGAGGCATTCGCATTCGGAGTGTGTTAGAGTCTTAGAGTTTAGAGATCTGATAAGCCTGCATATCAGCATGCTTGACACTGGTAAGAACCTAAAGTGGCTAGATCTATTAAAAGTCTGAAGTCAGTTTGCATACCAATTGAGTCTGCATATTCGTAGGCAGAGCCTATCTATCGCCAGGAAGCCTTCGGTAATGCTTATTCCTTAGTAAAAAGAAAAAGTCTGATAAATGCAACAATATTACGAGAGATTCTTCAGCGTAAATCACATAAAATTTCATTTGCCGACGCGTTTCGAACCAACTAGTGTGGTTCATCATCAGGACAAGTTGAAGAAACAGATCTAGCTTAGCATGTTAAATAGTCTAAGCAGAGACTCCAACGGCTAAAATTTGATTAATGGCTAATTTTTTACTTTAGGACCCCGGTCAAATTTTTATTCAATAGTTTAATATTATTATTATTATTTATTATGGAAATAAGTTAAATTAGGTAAAAAATAAAATAAATTAATGGTTAGTTTTTTAAAAAATAATATTATTTATTTAAATATTATATATATATATTATATATATATATTTATATATATATATATATATATAATATTAGTTTGTTAAGAAAAGTTAGGATTAATATATAACTAAATACCATAATTTTAATGGTTAGTTTAAAAAGGTTAATATATGAAATTATTTATTAATTATTATTAATATTATAAATATATATATATTATAATTAAAATAATAATATTAGGATTAATAAATAAAAGGCTTGACTTTAGGACGGGCAAATTTTTACCATCCTAAAGTCAAGACTTTATTTATTAATCGTAATATTATTATTATATATATATATATATATATATATATATATATATATATATATAATAATTAATAAATAATTTCATATATTAACTTTTTTAAACTAATCATTAAAGTTATGGTATTTAGTTATATATTAATCCTAACTTTTTTAAAAAACTAATTATTATTTTTAATTAAACTATATATATATATATATATATATATATATATATATATATATATAATTAATTTAATAATTTAAATAAATAAATTATTTTTTTAAAACCTAACCATTAATTTATTTTATTTTTTACCTAATTTAACTTATTTCCATAATAAATAATAATAATAATATTAAATTAATGAATAAAAATTTGACTGGGGTCCTAAAGTCAAAAATTAGCCGTTAATCAAATTTTAGCCATTGGATTCTCTGCTCAGACTATTTATCATGCTAAGCTAGACCTGTTTCTTCAACTTGTCCTGATGATGAACCACACTAGTTGGTTCGAAACGCGTTAGCAAATGAAATTTTATGTGATTTACGCTGAAGAATCTCTCGTAATTTTGACATGGATCACAGAAGCCTCAATTCTACAAATGCAACAATAGTCTATCTCTGTAAGGAATACTCTCTGTAATTTGTAATCTGTAATCTATATCCATCTCTGAGAAATAATATGAGAAGCCATTTTCTACATTTGAATACCTATGCGCTTTTATAAATCATCTGTTGTGTAGTAGTTGTCTCATAATCTTCACTCAAAGTTCACTGGAAGTTCATTAGGGGTTCACCAAAGGTTTGAAGGGATGCCAGACCATTGAAAGGCGAGGAAGTCATGTGTAAGGTCGCAGATTGTGAAAGATCCGAATAGGTTCACACTAAGTTCACCACAGGTTCACCAGAGGTTGATCAGTGAAGACAAACGAAGAGACACAGCAAGGCCAAGACAGCAGAGCGCATGACACTGTAGCAACACTGTAGCAAGCTTTGTGGAAGCCCCTGCTGAAAATTGGTATCAGAGCCAGTAACGTCTGGTTCAAGAGGTTGGTATTCTAAATCATCACTCATATTAATGGATTCATTCAAGAAGTCTGTATCCTTCTGTGAATTAGAAGAAAGAGAGTCTTCTGTAATAAAAAACCCGCTTACAGACATGTTTGCATCAAGTTCTAGTCGTGTTCTAAACCAGGCCGAACTAGAATATGAAGAGCCACAACCTTCTGCTTGATGGCAATTACCTAGTATCTCTGCATCAAAAGTTTATGATAATTTGTCTATTTTCCATTTCAAAGTCGCCACTAGAATAAGTATTAAAGAGTCTATTAGTCATATTCAAGTGAATTCTGACAATATCCAGTCTATCCCTCTTCTAGATCCAAAAACTTTACAAGACGAAGCTAAAAGGTTAAATACAATATTTGCACTTGGGATGCATAAGGATCGAGATCAATCCTCTCACTCATCAGGGGCTAAACACTTTCGTGTTAGCCATAGTTAGAGATCTTACCCATAACAAATATAATGATTCTTTAATAGGTGGTATAGTTGCCCCTCTATCACATGGCCCAGTATTTTTTTAATGCTATCCTAATTTTTCAATTTATGTCTTCGACGAAACAATAGATCAAATTTTGTAGTTGCATATTAAAACCACGGGGTTTGGTATGCACAAGAAAAGACATAATATAGCTATACAAACCAGAGGATGTTTCCGACACACAAATAACCTTATATCCAGCTGTACACCATACCCCCAACTGAGACTCAAAAGTAAGCATCGTTGTTTTAACAGATTCTAAAAATCAGAAAACAGAACATTAGACCATTCTTTGGGAGGATCTCACATTCCCAGAAGATTGGATAATTTCTAATCTCAAGCCTCCAGCTCTTGAAAGAATAACCTCAGCAGATATCCAAGAGAACCAATCCTCTGTCGTTTTATCCTTCCCTAGAAGATCCACATTTGATTACAGAGGAATTGAAAGAGCCTGCAAAAGTTCCCCTTTTTATCATGATCCATCCACTGTTGATACCGCTAGTTCAAGTTTAGTTTCTTGTAAACACATTCCTTTATTTGAGTTTTCCCAGCTTGTCAATTTTAATTCTTTAGAAGTCAAATGTCCAGAGTGCCAATCAGCTGTAAATTTATGTAACCTTGCTGAATCTGTCATCCATGAGAATCATCATCCTAGAACCGGAGAAACCCCTCCTTCCACATTACTGAATCCATGCCCGAATACAAAATGTTTAGACATCCTTTTCCTCATGAGCCAGAGTCTAACCATGTCTTGATGATGCATGAGATTATTACTCTAGAAGGAGAAGATCCCAGATTGACAGAAATGTTTAGTACAACGAGGCCAGCTAAGCCTAAATATGGATTAGGCTATTTAGAGCAAGCAAAGGGTCTAATCCCTCCATGCAGACTTAGCCCTATTCCTGATGATTGTAAAAAGCCTGCAATCATGGAGATGCACAAGTTCTTTACTCTGATGAATGACTGCTTAAAATTAGAAATGAGTTCCAAATGGATGAAAGCCATGTTGAACTGGGACTTATTCACCCATCCAAAAGTAGAATAGTTTGGTCTTAATCATACCATTGAGGAGAACATTAATTATCCCAGGATTGGAAACATTACATGGAAGTCACAAATTCCTGGATTTTCTTTTATGAATGGAAAAGCAATGTTTCCCCTGTAGTTGTGTTAATTGGATCATCTTCTTCATCATCCACCAAACATGCTTGGACTGCTTTAGACGGCAGTAGAGTAGAGACTCCATCTACTTTTCCCCCTTATCGAGGAATTATCATAAGAGAGAATCAGAATGCAGTAAAGTCCATCCCTTTGGTTCAAAAATATGATAATGCTCTAGGAATAGATGGAATAATTCAGAATACAAGTGAATAGATCAACTGGACCAATACACCAATAAAAGGCTTAGAAATAAATTCAGCAAAGACTGTGGAAATAAAGAAACAGTTTGACACTGTTCAAGTCTCTCTGAATAAGGCTAACAGAAACCTCAATGATGTACAATATACTTCATCTGTTGTTAGATCTTATGCCAAAGAACCTTTAAATAAGATAGAAGAAGTAGAAGAAAAGATAGTAGACCACATGGGTACTAGTAAAAGCTTAATCATTGGTTTAGCTGAAAAGGTTGAAAAGATGAGCCTGTCTAAGATTGATAAACCAATTCCCACTTCTTTTCTCTACAAAATAAATATCAAGATTCAAGATCCTGTTAAACCAATCAATAAGTTCCCGACATTATTTCCTAAAGAGGTAGCCACATCTTCTGCAGAAACAATAGAGTCCACAGAAAAAATTACCATTGCCTCTTTATTCAAAGAAGAAGAAGAAGAGAACATAGAATCTGATTCTCAGATTCTTCCCATCTATGAACCTCTAGAAAGTAGGTTTAATAAATATCTAGCACCTGATCTTGAAGGAAAAGGCAAGCTTCCTGAAGCTCATAATTTCTTCCCTAAATCACACAGAGAATGGAATATTGATAATCTCAGTTTTGGTTAGATTAGACAATTAATAGATATGATGTTTACAGAATATAAACTCATGTGTCTTAGAGGTAAGACTGAAATTGAAGCATGCAAGACCATTATTTAGTGTTTTACAGGAACATTGCTCAGGTGGTGGGAGACTGAATCATCTCCAGCATTACTGATAAAAATGGAAGCTGAAGTGCTCAAAGATGAAGCAGGAGATGTGATTCACAATTCAAATGGCTCAACTACAAGAAACATGATTGGATCTTTAACCTCCATGCTCTTAGAACACTGGCGTGGCAGTGAAACAGAGATTGCGAATAAGCATGAAGTTATTCTCATGAATCTCAAGTGCCACAAGATGTCACAATATGAAGACTTTCACCGAGATTGGATGCAAAGAATCTATGAAGTGAAAGATTCAAAGAATCAATTATGGAAACATGTATATCTTGCTGCTCTTCCATCTATATTTGTTGATTATATTAGATTGCAAGAAGTTTTCCAGTTGCCATTTGAATCATATACTTGGGGTGAGATTTATTGTCACATTACAAAAACATTGGTAAGCTTATGCACCAGTTCCAAAGTAAATTAGTCTTTGGAAAAAATTTCAAAGCTTCCATACAGAAAGTCCATTTGTAGTAAATATGGACTCACAGTTGATTACCCTCTGGTCAAGAGAAGGAAAGCAAAGAAAAGGGCTAAAACAGAGTATAAGAAGACTACTAAAGTCTACAAAGAAAGAAGAAAGCCTTCTCAGGAATATAAAGGCCGCTCCTCTAAAGCCAAGAAAGGCTATTACAAGTATGTTCCAAGAACACACTATTATAAACCCTCTGACATTCATTTGCATACCTCCAAGCAAGAAAAATGGAACAAACTCACTTGTTGGTTGTGTGGCAAAACTGGACATACATCCACAAAATGTCTAGAAGGAGAAGGATCAAAGAAGAATAGAGGGAAGAAGTCCCAAGCCCTATCACAGAAAGGTAAAACTATCAAGAAATAAGGACAGATACAGTGCATGAAGTGTGGTGCTCGCACTCATAGAACAGAATGCTGCCCAAATGTAGTGATTAAAGACCAAATCCAACAACATCAACTTGACGAGTCATCTTTTGACTCTTACAGTTCTTCATTTGAAGAAGAATTACAAGAACACATACAAGATTGTTCATATTCAGAGTCAACATCTTGTTCATGTCCAAAATCTGAAGAATGTGCGTATCATATGCATTATGATTCTGATTCAGAATCACACGGTGAATTTATGTCTGAGGAAATGTCCCTCAGACCACAGAAAGAGAAAATACTAATGGCTGCCACAGAAGAAGATGAGATAAAAATTCTCTCTCAGATTAGAGAAATGGAAGATGGAGAAATGAAAAACAAGCTAACAGAAGCCTTCATGGATTAGCTCAAATCCAGTTCTTCCAGGAATTCAGGCAAAAAGCCATTATTTGTTGATGCCTTTTTTGAAAGAAATACCCAGTCTTTCCAACGACATCAAGAGAAGCTAGACAAGGTGCATTCACTCACCTTGGGGGAGGTAAGTAGAGAGATCATTAATATCAAATCTGAAATCCCTGCTTTGAAATCTCAGATTGCTGAAATTAAGAAAGGCAAACGAACTATAGAAGAACATTCTCCTTCATGGAACACTGAAGAATATTCTAAAGATCAAAATCCTAATCTTGAAATCATTGAAGGAAGGAAAGATCCTATTTTTGGATTTCAAGAAATGAGAATTCTTGCCATTTCTTACTAGCAACATCATGTGAAAGTGAATATATGCATAAAGGGAGAAATGTTTTCACTCACAGCACTCCTTGATTCAGGTGCTGATGTGAACATTTTAAATAAGAATGTGATACCAACAAAATATTGGATTTCTGCAATAGGAAAAGTTGTAGGATTTTGTAATAAAACACTCAATTATGAAGTTCCTAACCCTTCTATTTGTTTTGAACATCACGACATCAATTTGAAATTTTTAGTAGTAGAAATACCAATCGACTGCATTCTAGGAAATATCTTCCTAGCATATGTTGAGCCCCATGGGTCGACCAGATTAAAAGGAAACAAAGCTGGTTACTTCATTTTTGTTCCTACACCAAAAGGAACAACAAAAAGGATTGAGATACCTTATATCTCAAATCCCAGAGTCTCCACAATGATCCAGACTGTCCAAGAATTGGACAAAGCAAAAGCAAAATTGACAAATCGAAAAGATTTGAAATCTACACTGAAGGTAGAAGAACGGTTGAAAGATCCTCAGGTTAAAAGGAAAATTGGAGAACTGAAGACATATATTGAAGAAGAGTGTTGCTCAAAAGAACCAAATGCCTTCTAGCACAGGAAGCAGCACACTGTCCAGCTCCCATACAGAGAATGATATACAGGCAAGCCTTGTAAGAGTCAAGCTGTTCCGATGAATAAGGAATACAGAGATCTCTGAGAAAAAGAGATCAAATAGCTCCTAGACCGAAAACTCATCAGAGAATCTGACAGTCCCTAGAACTATTACGGATTCTATGTCAACAAAAGAGCAGAACAAATCAGATGTATTCCAAGGCTAGTAATAAATTACAAACCCTTGAATTCAGTTCTTGCAGATGACACCTATCCGATCCCACACAAAGGAGACCTGATGGGAAGGATAACAGGAGCCAAGATATTCTCAAAGTTCGACTTAAAACCAGGATTTTGGCAAGTAGTTGTTTCAGAAGAAGACAAGTTCAATACTGCTTTCAGCATTCCTCCAGGCCACTATGAGTGGAATGTCATGCCTTTTGGTTTGAAAAATGCTCCATCCAAATTCTAGAAGGTAATGGATAAAATCTTTAAGCCTTATTTTGACTGGCTTATAGTATGCATTGATGATGTTCTAATTTTCTCCAAGAACATCCCAGACCATTTCAAGCATGTCCATACATTCAAACAGCTGGTAAAGCATAATGGTCTAGTTTTAAGTAAGAAAAAGATAGAAGTGTTTCAAACTACTATCAAATTCCTTGGCCATACCATTTTCAATGGCCAAATTTTTCTCCAAAAACATGTGTTGGACTTTGCTGACAAGTTCCTAGATGTTATTATAGACAAAAATCAGCTTCAAAGATTTTTGGGTTGTCTAAATTATGTCAGTAATTTCTACAAAGATTGTGCCATAGATAGGAGTCTCATGAACAAGAGACTTAAAAAGGAACCACCTCGGTGGAGAGAAGAACACACAAGAGCTATCCAGAACATCAAAACTAAGGTAAAGTCTCTTCCCATTTTATATGTTTTTGATGACAGTGCATTCAAGATTGTTGAAATAGATGCCAGCAATATAGGATGGGGAGGTATCCTAAAACAAAGAAAAGATGGGACTGAACAAGTCGTCCAGTTTACATCAGGCACCTATAATCCTGCTGAACAGAATTATTCCACAATTGAGAAAGAAGTAAAAGATGCATGGAACTGTATTAGCAAGTTTGATGTCCATTTAATAAACAAACAGTTCTTGCCACGAACGAAGTAAAGACATCAAGAAGCTAGTAGAAGCCAAATTTTCTAGGTGGCAAGCACTCTTCGCCAACTTTGATTTTCAAGTCAAACATATAAAGGGCACGAAGAATTGTTTACCAGATTTTCTCAACAGAGAATTTATCCAGCCAAAAGAACATATCATGGTCATTGTTACCGAATGGGACCAAAACTAGAAATAAGAGCTTCTACGTACAATACCAAACAACCAGGACTGAGAAGAATACAGAGACAAATGGAAGCCAACATGGCAGTTGAGAAATACCAAGGTATTAGATGCCAATCCGTAGGTGCATACTGACATTCAGCATATTGTACCAGAAAGAATGGTGTACCCAAAAGGGAGTAGATGGATAGATGATATGATATACACAAAATAAAAAAAAGATGCATTGTATGCAGAAGATGCCCTTCAAAAAGATTTTCATGATATCTCGAGAATCTGGTCACATGGAGGTATCGGCCGTGGGATTTATGAGAAATATTTCTGCATAAACCGTACCTGGAAACTTGCATGGCCTTTTCCTACTCAAACTTCTGCATTATGGCCAGGAGGAGATCCTACGCTAATCTTTCCAGACACGGTGTATGATTTTGCAGCATATAAAGAACTATGGGATTTTTTGAATGTAGATGACAAGGAAAAAACCCATTATACTAAATTAAAATTTAGTTCAATGGGGATAATGCAAATAAATCAACAATGTGAATGGCTGCAAAAATGGTGGGTCGATTTCGGCATCAACAGAACGACAATGGACCCTATCTATCATGAAGCTTACTGTAGATTCCATTGTGATATATGCTTCGAGCACAACATCCCATACTGCTTTCATATGCCTTACAAAACTGTTAAAGAAATGATGGTAGGAGATTGGTCACCTTTTCATGATGAGAATAAAACCCTAAAAGAATATATGTCCTGCCATTATGAATGGCTTGTATTAACCAAGGTGAAGCATCAAATTATCCTAGGGAAACCTATGATTGTTTGTAGAATTTTCAACAAAGCATGGGATGAATTATTGTACAAAAAGAATAGATTCCCTGAAATTACTGTATTCTGACGGTTCCCATGGGCTTATCCGCAAAAGCATCCATAGTGTAATAATGAAATCCAGTCACAAGGATTTAATGGTGGCCAACGTTTCTCGTGGGCTTCGCTGTACAAAAGCATCCACTGTGTAAACATTGTTGACAACATATTTTCCGTAGATTTTGAATAGTATTTACTTTTCCAGACTTGGAATCTTTGTGTGGATGTCACCTCGGTGCTACCCGAAAGTAATGATTCGATCCAGTTGTTTGATGCCCTACGGAAATATTTGTCCCCTCTCATTTGCTATAAATTGAGAGTAAGGCTCATTGTTGAGGCATTCGCATTCGGAGTGTGTTATAGTCTTAGAGTTTAGAGATCTAAGAAGCCTGCGTATCAGTGTGCTTGGCACTGGTAAGAGCCTAAAGTGGCCAGATCTATTAGAAGTCTGAAGTCATCCTGCATACTAGTCGAGTCTGTATATTCTTAGGTAGAGCCTATTTGTTGCCAGGAAGCCTTCGGTAATGCTTGTTCCTCAGTGAAAAGAAAAAGTCTGGTAAATGCAACAATAACCTATCTCTGTAAGGAATACTCTTTGTAATCTATAATATATATCCATCTCTGAGAAATAATATGAGAAGGTGTTTTCTGCATTTGAATACCTGTGCGCTTTTATAAATCATTTACTGTGTAGTAGTTGTCTCATAATCTTCACTCGAATTTCACTGGAAGTTCATTAGGGGTTCGCCAAAGGTTCAAAGGGACGCCAGACAGTTGAAAGGCAAGGAAGCCGTGTGTAAGGTCACAGAGCGTGAAAGATCCAAGTAGGTTCACACTAAGTTCACCACAGGTTCACCAAATGTCGATCAGTGAAAACAAACGAAGAGACACAGCAAGGCCAAGACAGTAGAGCGCACAAAGTGCATGGAACTGTAGCAGCACTGTAGCAAGCTTTGTGGATGCCAAGAACTGTATTAGCAAGTTTGATGTCCATTTAATAAACAAATAGTTCTTGCTACGAATTGATGGTTCAACTTTACATAAGGTTTTAACTAAAGACATCAAGAAGCCAGGAGAGGCCAAATTTGCTAGGTGGCAAGCACTCTTCGCCAACTTTGATTTTCAAGTCGAACATATAAAGGGCATGAAGAATTGTTTACCAGATTTTCTCAACCGAGAATTTATCCAGCCAAAAGAACATATCATGGTCATTGTTATCGAATGGGACCAAAAACAGAAACAAGAGGTCCTGCGTACAATACTAGACAACCAGGATTGGGAAGAATACATAGACAAATGGAAGCCAACATGGCAGTTGAGAAATTCCAAGGTATTAGATGCCAATCTGCAGGCGCATACTGACATTCAACATCTTGTACCAGAAAGAAGGGTGTACCCAAAAGGGAGTAGATGGATACATGATATGGTATACACAAAAGCAAAAAGAGATGCATTGTATGCAGAAGATGCCCTTCAAAGAGATTTTCATGATATCTCGGGAATCTAGTCACATGGAAGTATCCGCCGTGGGATTTATGAAAAATATTTCTACATAAACCGTACTCGGAATCTTGCATGGCCTATGCCTACTCAAACTTCTACATTATGGCTAGGAGGAGATCCTAAGTTAATATTTCCGGACACGGTGTATGACTTTGCAGAATATAAACAGTGATGGTGGGATTTTTTGAATGTAGATGACAAGGAAAAAACCCATTATACTAAATTAAAATTTAGTACAATGGGGATAATGCAAAGAAATCAACAATGTGAATGGCTGCAAAAATGGTGGGTCGACTTCGGCGTCAACAGAATGGAAATGGACCCTCTCTATCATGAAGCTTACTGTAGATTCCATTGTGATATATGCTTTGAGTACAACATCCCAGACTGCTTTCATACACCTTACAAAACTGTTAAAGAAATGATGACAGGAGATTGGTCACCTTTTCATGATGAGAATAAAACCCTAAAAGAATATATGTCCCACCATTATGAATGGCTTGTATTAAGCAAGGTGAAGCATCAAATTATCCTAGGGAAACCTGCAATTGTTCGTAGAATTTTCACCAAAGCATGGGATGAATTATTGTACAAAGAGAATAGATTCCCTGAAATTATTGTATTCTAATGATTCCGATGGGCTTATCTGACAAAAGCATCCATAGTGTGAAAATGAAATCTAGTCACAAGGATTTGATTGTGGCCAACTTTTCTCGTGGGCTTTGCTGTACAAAAGCATCCACTGTGTAAACATTTCCGACAACATATTTTCCGTAGATTTTGAATAGTATTTACTTTTATGGACTTGGAATCTCTATGCAGATGTCACCTCGGTGTTACCCGAAAGCAATGATTCCATCCAGTTGTTTGATTCCCTACAGTAATGTTTGTCCCATCTCATTTGCTATAAATTTAGAGTAAGGCTCATTGTTGAGGCATTCACATTCAAAGTGTGTTAGAGTCTTAGAGTTTAGAGATCTGAGAAGCCTGC
This sequence comes from Pinus taeda, assembly GCA_000404065.3. Lineage (NCBI taxonomy): Eukaryota > Viridiplantae > Streptophyta > Pinopsida > Pinales > Pinaceae > Pinus > Pinus taeda. The sequence continues at coordinate 86,532 of APFE030579864.1, forward strand.
GTATCAGTGTGCTTGGCAGTGGTAAGAACCTAAAGTGGCCAGATCTATTAGAAGTTTGAAGTTAGTCTACATACCAGTCGAGTGTATATTCTTAGGCATAGCCTATCTGTTGCTAGGAAGCCTTCGGTAATGCTTATTCCTCAGTGAAAATTAAAAGTCTGATAAATGCCACAATAGTCTATCTCTATAAGGAATACTCTCTGTAATCTGTAATCTATATCCATCTTTGAGAAATAATATGAGAAGGAATTTTCTGCATTTGAATACCTGTTGGACACCTAATCCTAAAGGGTTAGCGTGGAAGCCGAATGGACAAAGCAGTCCAAGAGACCTTGGGATGTGAATCCCAACGGTCACCAAATGTACTATAAATGTATATCAATTTGTTAATAAAATAGCAATGCATGATTTATCTTTCCTATTGTTTTGGCTGTCCATGTCTGTTGAACATGGTATCAGAGCAGGCGTATTCCTGCCCTGCACAATTAATTTGAGCCATTTGTTCATGGCCTTTCTATGCAGTTTATTTTTGCCATAAATTTCATGAATATTTTCTCATGAATATTTATTCAGCCAAATTTTAGTTGCAACCTGTTAAAACTGCTCCCTGCGCTGCTCCCCCATATAATTAGCTGCCTTTATTACCTGCGCTCAGTCTGCCACACCTGTGCTGCCCTGACATATTCTATTTGTGATTTCTGTATATGCTCAGACACCAAAACACCAAAACGTTTCACTGAAGCGTTGAGTGCCTGCCTAACCTATAACGCTCCATTCTGGCTGCCTGTTATTCTGAATACAATAATCGACCTCTCTCTGCCTGAATGCATCTGACAAATTAGGTATCTGAATTTGTTTTTATGTAATAAATCCTATCTGCACCCTTCAGAAACCCCAACACTGACATTTCTGTTACTCTTGACAGTCCTACACTCTGTGCATTCTCCCATGCAAATAGCACTCGGATCCTGCGTTTGCTTCGATGTTGTCCTCGTAGGTTTTTAGTGAACGTAACGGCGCTATATGGACAAAAACAAAACTGAGCCGTAGTTGGGAGCAACTATAGCGATATAGTCGTTCTGGAAATAGTTTCATTCGAAGAGATAATGCTTGCAATTGACACTTCCGTTTTTAAAGCTACTGGTAGTGATTTTCATAGTTGAATACAAGTGTGTACATTGGTTGTGAATGCATTGAACGTTCTTGTGAAAGCGGTTGAAGCAATGCATTAAATCTCTGCGTTGGGTGAACTATGTTGAAGTTTGTGTGTCCATTCAAATTCTCTATGCATTGAAGGCGTTGAATCATAGATAATACGCATTGTGCTCGTAGCAGAAGTATTGGAATTCCTAGATACTCACTTAGATGAATGGATGACTCGTGACATCAACGCTCAGTGCTTTCCTGTTAATCGGGACCCATGAAAAAAAAAATTGTCAAATGCCTTTGTCCCTGCGTGTAATGTTGAATCAAGTGATTTAAAGAAGAGATCGTTGAGAGGGCATATGAAATCCCCATAAATTGTTGTTTGTTGGCTATTATATGTTGGCTTATATGGTTACTCCGGCATTTAAGCCTGGACTATATATTAATGTTTTTTTGAAAGGTCGTACGCTGCATCGAATAGTTTTTTGAGGGTTGCGTTGAACATTTTTTTGAAAACTATGTTGAATCACATATATGTGAGATGAAGAGTTGATATGATATGTGTGTTGAGCCATTTACATGTGCATTTTCCATTAAGAAAATGTTGGTTCGTTGGCTTATCTCAAGTTTGTTGGAGTAAATGGTACAGTCTGTGAGTTAATTCAATGGTGTGTAACTCCTGCAAGTCATGACTATGTGTTATACACAGTGTTCTCCCTGGTGCTATTCACTGGTTACTCCTACAATTCTCTCAAGCGGTCCATTGAAGCAGTCCCTTCTTTGCGTTGGTTCGTGTGCATTGTAATATCTTCATGGTTTCCATGTCAAATGCACTAAAGGTCGTTGCTTGAAGTCGGAGTGTTATTGTCAATGAGTTTTCAGACGTGGTGAAGGCTTCCAAAGCAAGGTTACCTTACGCTCCTCTTCCTATTGGGAAAAGGATGCAATTTTGCAATATTGTTCGAGATATTGGCCGTGGAAATTTCGTTGTTCAAGTTCTAGAGGATGAGGATCTCATTCTCTTGGGTCGGTATTAGTGGTTAAGCTTTGGATGCAACAGCAGTTCAACTACATGATATATTCACAATATATTATTTTTCCTTGTGCATGCATATCATTTTTAATTTCGTTTGAGCTGGACTGAGGCAATATCTTTGAAGATTTTGTTTCTGTGCTTTAGGATAGTCAACAATGGTTATTGGACAAACCTATGTATGAGTTAAATTCTATTGTTATCTGTCAACGAAGTTGGTACATGAAGAATTCACATACATTTTGGCTGCATGGTTGCCAAATTATTGGTCATTTGCAAGTTGATGAATTATCTCATCTTTCCACTAGCAATTTGAAGCCTAAATATCATTGATTGACTCATTTGTTTTAGCTCATTGGCAACAACATTTATCTGAGAAAAACTGAAGGCATATTCACGTTGCAGAAAAATGTGATTTGATCCATCCATACAGTCTTTGCTTCATTGATAAAGCTCATTTTCAGTCTTTAAATAAGATTGTAAACTCAATAAATCTAGTTGCATTGTATCCAAGAAGCTTGCAAATGGGCAATTTCAAAAAAAAGGTGAAGCTGTGCTGTTTCCTGCGTGTATATGAGTGTTTGAGTGTAACTATAATGAGCTGATTTGTTTATGTTCGATGATCTTTTGAAAATTGAAATGGTTTGGTAGCGCTGGAGAAGGCATGCAGAACACAGGAATATATGTATTGATTTGATTCCTAATTTGTTGGAAGTTAAATTCTCAGGTGAATTGAAGAAAATTCACTTTTGAGTGAGGAGTGTGTTTTCCGAATATCACCATTCTGTGTGCTGAATCTATTGCAAGCTGATTGATTTGAAGAGCAATTGGTGTCCATCTTTTCCTCATTGTTTTAATATTTTTTGAGGATTAAAAATGGCTCCAATTAGTGCAATACTAGAGTTAGTCAACAATCTAATACTCTCTACTATGAATAATACAGTGAAAATCAGCAAGGATTTTCTCTCAGAAATTCAAACCTCTCTGCAAAATGCACAGGAAAATATTGAGTTTTTGCAGCTGGAAACAAAGCTACAACAAGAAGAACTACAGCAATGGAGTCATCTTTCTAAACCTGTTTCTGTTCAGAAGATTGAAACAGACTCCCATAAATAGCAAGTTAATAATGTTCCTATTCACTCAAATAAAGCAGCAGTTGTAAATGCAGATGCAGAAGTTCAGTTTGCACTTCCCAAGCCCATCATCAGACCTTGGGAACAGCTTGTCCACAACAAGCACAGAACTGGTCTTGGATATGACAAGGACTTGTCCT
>APFE030579864.1:90503-106027 GCA_000404065.3 Pinus taeda
CTCTAGCAGAAGACTTCAGCTTCTTGCCAGTTTGGGAAGAGTTCCGGGAACTGCACTAAGCGTTCCAGTGTTGGTGGCTATCCTTAAACCACCGCCCTTTTTTTACCAACATTTCATAGAGCACATTCAGCCTAGTGCTGCCATGCATTATTGCACATTTTGTATTACAGCTCTTTTCTTGGACTCATACATAACCTTCGGATTAAGGGGGGGAATGTTGGACACCTAATCCTAAAGGGTTAGCGTGGAAGCCGAATGGACAAGCAGTCCAAGGGACCTTGGGATGTGAATCCCAACGGTCACCAAATGTACTATAAATGTATATCAATTTGTTAATAAAATAGCAATGCATGATTTATCTTTCCTATTGTTTTGGCTGTCCATGTCTGTTTAACAATACCTGTGCACTCTTATAAATTGTCTATTATGTAGTAGTTGTCTCATAATCTTCACTCGAAGTTCATTGGAAGTTTATTAGGGGTTCGCCAAAGGTTTGAAGGGACGCTAGACCGTTGAAAGGCAAGGAAGCAGTGTGTAAGGTCGCAGAGCATGAAAGATCCAAGTAGGTTTGCACTAAGTTCACCATAGGTTCACCAGTGGTCGATCAGTGAAGATAAACAAAGAGACACAGGAAGGCCAAGACAGCAAAGCACATGGAGCGCACCGCACTGTAGCAGCACTGTAGCAAGCTTTGTGGAAGCCCCTGCTAAAAATTGGTATCAAAGCCAGTAAGATCTAGTTCAAGAGGTTGGTATTCTAAATCATCCCTCATATTAATGGATTCATTCAGGAAGTCTGTATACTTCCGTGAATTAGAAGAAAGAGAGTCTTCTGCAACAAAAAACCCTCTTATGGACATATTTGCATCAAGTTCTAGTCATGTTCTAAACCAGGCCGAACTAGAATATGAAGAGCCACAACCTTCTGCTCGATGGCAATTACCTAGTATCTCTGCATCGTAAGTTTATGATGATTTTTCTATTTTCCATTTGAAGGCCACCACTAGAATAAGTATTAAAGAGTCTATTAGTCAGATTCAAGAGAATTATGACAATATCCAGTCTACCCCTCTTCTGGATCCAAAAACTTTACAAGTCAAAGCTAAAAGGTTAAACACAAAATATTTGCACTTGGGATGCATAAGGATCAGGATCAATCCTCTGATTCATCAGGGGATAAACACTTCCGTGTTAGCCACAATCAAAGATCTTACCCATCACAAATATATTGATTCTTTAATAGGTGGTATAGTTGCCCCTCTATCACATGGCCTAGTATTGTTTGACTATTATCCTAATTTTTCAGTCTATGTCTTCAACGAAACAATAGATCGAATTTTGCAGTTGCAGATTAAAACCACTGGGTTTGATATGCACCAGAAAAGACATAATATAGCTATACAAACTAGAGGATGTTTCTGGCACACAAATACCTTATATCCAGCTGTATGCCATACTCCCAGCCGAGACTCAAAAGCAAGCGTCGTTGTTCTAACAGATTCTAAAAATCAGAAAATAGAACATCAGACCATTCGTTGGGAGGATCTCACATTCCCGGAACACTAGATAATTTCTAATCCCAAGCCTCTAGCTCTTAAAATAATAACCTCAACAGATATCCAAGAGAACCAATCCTCTACCATTTTATCCTTCCCTAGAAGATCCACAATTGATTATAGAGGAATTGAAAGAGCCTGCAAAAGTTTCCCTTTTTATCGTGATCCATCCACTGTTGATACCGCTAGTTCAAGATCAATTTCTTGTAAACACATTTCTTTATTTGAGTTTGCCCAACTTGTCAATTTTAATTCTTTATAAGTCAAATGTCTAGAGTACCAATCAGCTGTAAATTTATGTACCCTTGCTGAATCTGTCATCCATGAGAATCATCATCCGAGAACTGGAGAAGCCCCTCCTTCCACATTAGTGAATCCATGCTTGAATCCAAAATGTTTAGACATCCCTTTTCCTCATGAGCCAGAGTCTGACCATGTCTTGATGATGCATGAGATTATTACTCTAGAAGGAGAAGATCCCAGATTGACAGAAATGTTTAGTACAATGAGGCCAGCTAAGCCTAAATATGGATTAGGCTATTTAGAGCAAGCAAAGGGTCTAATCCCTCCATGCAGATTTGGCCCTATTCCTGATGACTGTAAAAAGCCTGCAGTCATGGAGATGCACAAGTTCTTTACTCTAATGAATGGCTGCTTGAAATCAGAAATAAGTTCCAAATGGATGAAAGCCATGTTGAATTGGGACTTATTCACCCATCCAGAAGCAGAGCGGTTTGGTCTTAATCATACCATTGAGGAGAACATTAATTATCCCAGGATTGGAAACATTACAAGGAAGTCACAAATTCCTAGATTTCCTTTTACAAATGGAAAAGGAATATTTCCCCTGAAGTTGTGTTAATTGGATCATCTTCTTCATCATCCACCAAACATGCTTGGATTGCTTTAGATGACAGTAGAGTAGAGACTCCATCTACTTTTCCCCCTTACCGAGGAATTATCATAGGAGAGAATCAGAATGCAGAAAGGCCATCCCTTTGGTTCAAAAAGATGATAATGCGCTGGGAATAGATGGAAGAATTCAAAATACCAGTGAAAAAATCAACTAGACCAATACACCAATAAAAGGCTTAGAAATAAATTTAGCAAAGACTGTCGAAATAGAGGAACAATTTGACACTGTTCAAGTCTCTCTGAATGAGGTTAACAGAAACCTCAATGATGTACAGTATACTTCATCTATTGTTAGATATTATGCCAAAGAATCTTTAAATAAGATAGAAGAAGTAGAAGAAAATATAGTAGACCACATGGGTACTACTAAAATTTTAATCACTGGTTTAACTGAAAAGGTTGAAAAGATGTGCCTATCTAAAACTGACAAACCAGTTCCCACTCCTTTTCTCTACAAAAGAAATATCAAGATTCAAGATCCTGTTAAACCAATCAACAAGCTCTCGACATTATTTCCTAAAGAGGTAGCCACATCTTCTGCAGAAAAAACAGAGGCCACAGAAAAAATTACCATTGCCTCTTTATTCAAAGAAGAAGAAGAAGAGAACACAGAATCTTATTCTTAGATTCTTCCCATATATGAACCTCTAGAAAGTAGGTTCAATAAATATCCTGCACCTAATCTTGAAGGAAAAGGCAAGCTTCCTGAAGCTCATACTTTCTTCCCTGAATCACACAAAGAATGGAATATTAATAATTTGAGTGTTGGTCAGACTAGACAATTAATAGACATGATGTTTACAGAATATAAACTCATGTGTCTCAGAGGCAAGACTGAAATTGAAGCATGCAAGACCATTATTCAGTTTTTTACAAGAACATTGCTTAGGTGGTGGGAGACTGAATCATCTCCAGCATTACTGATAAAAATGGAAGTTAAAGTGCTTAAAGATGAAGTAGGAGATGTGATTCACAATTCAGATGGCTCAACTACAAGCAACATGATTGGAGCTTTAACCTCCATGATCTTAGAACACTGGTGTGGTAGTGAAGCGGAGATTTCAGATAAGCATGAAGTTATCCTCATGAATCTCAAGTACCACAAGATGTCACAATATGAATACTTTCAACGAGATTGGATGCAAAGAATCTATAAAGTGAAAGATTCAAAGAATATATTATGGAAACAGGTATATCTTGCTGCTCTTCCATCCAGATTTGTCGATTATATCAGGTTGCAAGAATTTTTCTAGTTGCCATTTGAATCATATACTTGGGGTGAGATTTATTCTCACATTACAAAAACATTGATAAGCTTATGCACCAGTTCCAAAGTAAATAAGTCTTTGGAAAAAATTTCAATGCTTCCAAAGAGAAAGTGCTTCTGCAGTAAATATGGAATCATGGTTGATGACACTCTGGTCAAAAGAAGGAAAGCAAAGAAAAGGGATAAAAAGGAGTATAAGCAGAATACTAAAGTCTACAAAGAAAGAAGAAAGCCTTCTCAGCAACATAAAGGCTGCTCCTCTAAAGCTAAGAAAGGCTATTACAAGTATGTTCCAAGAACACACTATTATAAACCCTCTGACATTCATTTGTATACCTCCAAGCAAGAAAAATGGGACAACCTCACTTGTTGGTTGTGTGGCAAAACTGGACATACATCCACAAAATGTCTAGAAGGAGAAGAATCAAAGAAGAATAGAGGGAAGAATTCCCAAGCCCTATTGCAGAAAGGTAAAACTGTCAAGCAAGAAGGACAGATACAATGCATGAAGTGTGGTGCCCACACTCATAGAATAGAACACTGCCCAAATGTAGTGATTAAAGACCAAATCCAACAACAGCAACTTGGCGAGTCATCCTTTAACTCTTACAGTTCTTCATTTGAAGAAGAATTACAAGCACACATACAAGATTTTTCATATTTAGAATCAACATCTTGTTAATGTCCAGAATCTGAAGAATGTGCTTGTCATATGCATTATGATTCTGATTCAGAATCACACAGTGAATTTAGCTCTGAGGAAATGTCCCTCAGACCACAAAAAGAAAAAATAGTAATGGTTGCCGCAGAATAAGATGAGATAAAAATTCTCTCTCAGATTAGAGCAATGGAAGATGGAGAAATGAAAAATAGGATAACAGAAGCCTTCATGGATTAGCTCAAATCCAGTTCTTCCAGGAATTCAAGCAAAAAGCCATTATTTGTTGATGCCTCTTTTGAAAGAAATACCCGGTCTTTCCAGCGACATCAAGAGAAGCTAGACAAGGTGCATTCACTCACCATGGGGGAGGTAAGTAGAGAGATCCATAATATCAAATCTAAAATCTCTGCTTTGAAATCTCAGATTGTTGAAATTAAGAAAGGCAAACAAGTTGTAGAAGAACATTCTCCTTCATGTAACACTGAAGAATATTCTAAAGATCAAAATCCTAATCTTGAAATCATTGAAGGAAGGAAAGATCCTATTTTTGGATTTCAAGAAATGAGAATTCTTGCCATTTCTTACCAGCAACATCATGTGAAAGTGAATATATGGATAAAAGGAGAAATGTTTTCATTCACAGCACTCGTTAACTCAAGTGCAAGGATTGTGGGAGTAGATTAAATAGTTTTGGTGATGTGAATATATTTTGCAAAATAAATATTAATAAAAAATAGAATAAGATAATTAATTATAAATTAAAAAATGATTTGAGTGTTTGTTTAAATATTTTATTATATTAATTTAATAAATATGTAAAAATTAAAATTAAAATAAAAATTTATCATATTATTTTGTTTATAATGGAGAAATCATGATAAATGAAATAAAATTTGATATATTGTTTTTATTAATTATTTTAAAATTAGTTAAATATTTATAATAAATATAATTATAAAATACATATTATAATTTTTTTATTTTATTTTGTTTTCAATAACATCTAATTTATATAATATAAAAATATTATATTATTATATATTTTCAAGATATAGGTATTAAATTGTATTTTTGAATGTTGAAAATGTATGTAAAGTTATGAAAATTTTTTTTTGGGTAAGTGGATTGTGTTGACTACAAAACTTATGCTTGCAATTTTTATAAATCTTTGCTATATTTGACAAAAGTTGATCAAAAAAATATGCCTAATTTTTTTCCAAAATGTAAAATAGTGAGAATACCTTAAATGTTTTAATAATAAGATTTTTTTTTTTTTATTTTTATATATGCTAAAATGGATTTTTATTATTAATATAGTTTGAAATAGATGTAAATATTACTTAACCTTGAATGGCGAAATGTTTTATTTATAATCCACATTGAATGTTGTGTTTGGATTTAGGAATGGTACTTGGGATTCATATTATCACTAGACACTAGCATAGATCCATTTTAATTTTAAATTTATCATGTGTCAAGGATAATCAAATCCTTCTAGGTGCAACCATTTTTTAAATCTCAAAACATGAGGAAGGGTTTGCAACCTGAGAGATATATAATATTTATATTGAAATAGTTTATTTAAGTTGGAAATGTTGGAAACATGGGGAGGGGGGGGACAAGGGGAGAGGGTATTGAATCTGTATTAATATTTTTATCACAAGTTAAGTGAGAACACAACAAGTAGAACAAAAACTAATTTTATTAATGAAGATAGTGAGGACTCCAATCCTCTTTAACAAAACTTTAGGCTCCAACCTGTACAACAAAATCTCTAACTTCTTCATGGCTCCAACCTTGAATGAGGACTCCAAACCTAAAACACAAATCTAGGCACCAACCTAGTCTCAATGAGGACACTAATCCTTTTAGGCTCTAACCTAAACAAACACTTCCATTATACTTCAAATTTTTTCCAAGATGTCTCCAAGATAGCTTCAAGATATGATCCAAAAAATTCCTTGAATATGTCTTTGAAACTTGCTTCAAGATGCCACCAAGGTTTGTTCAAGTCTTCTCTGAGGTCTGCACTAAATCTGTTTCAATAAGGCTATTAAGCTTTGCTTTAAGTCCACATTGATATTTGCACCAAATCTCCTTCAAAAGGATTATCAAGGTCTTCTCAAAATGCCTTCAAATCTGTTCAACAAAAACTTCAAGTTTGCTACAAAAAAATTCTCAAGAATCTTCAACAAGTGCTTTAAGTGTGCTCTAAAGTATCTCAAAAACTTGTTAATGATCTACTCAAGGTTTGCTTCAAAGGAGAAGTCCAATTTGTACCAGTATCCACTGTCCAAAAACCAATCACAAAGAGGTCAAGTTGCATGTATGAATTAGTCCACAGGGAGGTCGAGTTGTAGGCCCGAATCAGTCCACAAGGAGGTTGAATTACAGGCTCAAGTATGCTCCTATTACAAGCTAAATTTTAGAACTTTCACAGGCCACATTATAGGTTGAGAATAGGCCAAGTTCCACTCTCAGATTATGCTGAGATCAAGCCTACAAGGGAGGCCAAAAATAATTCTACACATGTGACCGAGTTTACTGCTCCTCAAGGGTCAAAATTTTCCCTTTAAAAGACTTAGATTTGATTTGTAAAAAGATTAAAATATTCTCCAAAAATTTCAAATTTTTTTCCCAATAACCATTACCAAAAGGATAGAAAACAAAATGCCAAGAAATGATCTAATTTTCCTTAAGGTTCTTGAGCTATGAACCTATTTTTTTCTTCCTCAGGCCCCAATTTCTCTTAGTTTTGCTCAGTTGAGTTGGTTTCCGAATATTATCTTCTAATTTTTTGGCAATGTTATTTCCGTCTTTGGTCCAAACTGTTAGGGCTCCAGGAAACTCTCCTAGGTTGTAGCTCGGAGATACCTGGTAACATATAATCTTCAATATGGTTCTAGGAACTTATTGGGATGGGTGATGGTTTGATTCAAGCCAAATAACCACTTCTACTCTGTTTTCACTCAAGACATGCAAGAACACCCTCATACTACAAGGCTTTAGACCACCAATGCTCAAAAATTTGGGAATTAGGTGAATAGACGAAGAATACTAACCACACCAGCAGATGCATACATAATGTAAGATGGCCAGCTGCAACTAGTAAACAAATCTAATCTATCAATGCAGAGATAATATGACAGTTATCTTGCATTAGATATAGAAGAAACTTGAGTGACCTACTCACTGATACATTCAATTGTCTAATCTAGAGATAAGATGATAGTTATCTAGCAGTAGACGTAGAAGAAATCATGAATACAACCCTTCAGGAACAATCTTAGAACAGAGGAGAAATGGGCATTTAGCAATTAACAACAAAAGAAGCTTGCATTACTGAAAATGAATATGAGATGCTGCAAGTTACAGAATATCTATAGTATCCAGAAGTTGAACCGAAACACAATTGCCAACCATGATTACATCTTTCTTCCAGCTATTTATAATCTATCGTTACAATGGCCCTTAGTCATTTAGGGATGGAGGGGTCTTAATTGACCACCAACTATCATTGATTATCTGATAGCGTCTTTGAACATAGTTGCTTTCTCCACTATGAAAACCTGATCAGTTCTGGTACCGTGCTATCTTCCAGGTGGTCAGATTGATCATGGAAGTGGAGTTCCATGACTGTTTAATTCGGTTGCTGAGTCATGCTGTGTGCTTTTCTGTTCCGGCCATGCTCTTCTTTTAATTCAGTTTCATGGTCAGGCTGTCGCCAAACTGACAGAGTCAACCATCTTCTTCTTCACGTAACAGATAGGACGTGGGTTATGAAGTGCATGGGGAGATGAACGGTTGTGAGTGATCATGAATGGTGGTTGTCAGATCAAGGGAGATGTGTGGTGGGGATCACTTTTTGGAGGCTAGCGGTCATGGTAGGAGCAGAATATGTCTAGGACGTTGGATCTTCCGGCCGGTAGATTGAACGATTATCGGGCGGTAGAGATGCGCGAATGGTAACACGCGAGGTGGTTTAGTTTAAGTGGAAACAACTTTTATTGGGTAGGCATTGGGTGGTAAGCGGAAAATGTTAGAACTTGCTTAATGCCATTGAATGGATGACACATAGTGGCGTGGAAAGAGAAAAACTGCCCTCATCGGGCGTGTACTTTTTTCACTTGTTGTCTGCGCGATATGGACGCTGACTGTTAGATCTAGTGGGGTTGATCTAACGATGGAGAATGATCGGGCATGATGCATTGATTGGGAGGAATGTGGGCCGTAGGATCAGCGGAAAAGATCAACAGCGGAGGGAGGTGGAATTACAAGGCACCCTCGGGAGCTATGCTGATGACACGTATAGCGAATGGGTAAGGTTTTATGGGGGGTTTTTGACTAATTCGCTTGGGGCTAATATTAAAGAGGGTTTTATCGGGGTATGAAGGTTAATTTAGGAAATGGGACAGGTAGAGTGTGAGAGGGGTAAAATGAAGAAGGAGAATGATGGCCCATATGGGACCCCTTTAAGAACAACGAAGCAAACCGAGCCTTTCCTTCATCCTTCAAAAAAGTCAACACTGCATCTCAAGGCTAACACTGTCTCCTTCTGGGGATGAAATCCTCCCTGTGAGGTTTCAAGAACCGTAGACCACTGCCTTTTACATAAGAAACAAGATGAGAAATATTACCTAGTATTCCATTGGGCATGGAGTCTATCTAAGCCTACACTAAAACTTTGAAAAGTAACATATTTACAATACTGAGGCCTGAAAGCCTTAAACAAAATAAACTTTCAAAAACCGCCCATTGACTGGGCCATCAAAAACAGTTTCTCCCTCCAAACTTTGCAGCATGAAAGTATTGATTGCCTAGACTTGAGAGATGACAAATGGTCATATCCATAGAGCATCAAATTTACCATGATTGCCTTTCTTTTCCTTAAGTGCATCCCATTTGAGGACCCAGGCACCAGCCTGAAGGTTGTCCATCTTTGCCTTTTTGTCAAAATCTTCCTTGATTTTCCTTTGATGTATTGCAGACCTCTCAATCAGTTGATCTCTGATTTGATGAACTTCAGCCAAGTCACTCATCCTCCTTGCCATGTAACTTTCCTCTTTCTGCTCTTCTTGCAAGAATTTGGCCACAGGGAGGATCAATTGGATTGGGAAAATAGCCTCAGTGCCATATACCAACTTGAATGGAGAATTCCCTGTGGACTTCTTGGTGGTGACCCTGTCAGCCCACAATGCAAACTTTAGTTTGGAATCCCAGCTTCGCTTGTTATCTTCCAACAGCTTTTTGATTATCCTTACTAGGCTTTTATTGGATGATTCTGCTAGGCCATTACCTTGAGGATAATATGAGGTGGAATGCACTAGTTTAATGCCCATTGAGTCACACATGTCCACCAATTATTTCTCCCTAAAAGCTACTGCATTGTCTGTAACCAATTTTTTTGGGTAGCCAAACCTGGTGAAAATGTTTTCTATCAAGAATTTCATGACAACCTAGTGATCAACTTTCTTAGTGGGGATGGCCTCGATCCATTTGGTAAAATAATCAGTGGCTACTAAAATCCATCTATGTTGGCCACTTGAATGGGGATTAATCTCCCCTATGAAATCCAAACCCCATTGCTGGGAAGGGCCACTAGTATGTATTGGCTTTAGGGGAAAAGATTTTAGTTGTTGCCTTCCTGCAAACCTCTAGCGCTTGTTATAAGATTTCACAAATGAAAACACATCAGAGAATAGAGTGGGCCAATAATACCCAGTTCTGAAGATCTTGTGGGCTGTGGTTTTCCAATAATGATGTCCCCCACAGATGCTAGAATGAAACTGGTGCATGACTTCCACAGATTTCTCTTTGTCTAGACAGCTTAAGAGGATCCTAGCTGGGTCCTTCCAATAAAGTAGGTTCTTATTAATACAAAACTTGGTTGCTCTAAGCTTGGCTTAAGCTAAGCCCTAGAGGGACTTCTAGCTTAAATAGGAAATGAGCTATACTAGAATACCAATCACAAGAAGCCAAATTTTCAGCTAATGACTGGTTCTGCTTTCATTCTTCTATTGCCTCCTCTACTTTTTCAACCTCTAAATCTGCACCCATGCAATTTATGTCTAGCAGACTGCAATTTTCCTCAGCCATAAGCCTAGCTAGGCCCTGGCCTTCGATAAGCTTGTTGGGCTTTACCTCTATGTTGAACTCTATGAGTTTTGCAATCCATTTGTCCCTTCTTCCACCAACATCTGGCTGTGTTGGGACATCCTTTACTGAAGCTGAAGGCACATAGGCAACCACTTTGGAGTGCAGAATGTAAATTCGGAATGCCTTTAAAGACTTTAAGAGAGCATAGGCCTGATTCTCAATGAGCTCATACCTTAATTCAACATCTCTCAAAGTTTTGCTGAAGAAGGCCACTAGGTGTTCTATACCTTCATCATTTCTCTGCAATAAGACTGCTACAAGTGTATCATAAGAAGCAAAAGAGAAAATATAAAAGTCCTTGGTGTAGTTTGGTCTGACTAAAGTGAGAGCTTCCATGATAGCTTTTTTGATGGCTTCAAAAGATCTTCTTGCAACCTCTGTCCATTTTATCTCTAACCCCTTCTTTAACATGGAGGTGATGTGCTTCACTAGCTCTGCAAAATTTGGAATGAACCTCCTCATAAAGTTAATCTTTCCCAGAAAATATTGAATGTCCTTTTTCGATCTTTGGATGGACAATGTCTATATTTCTTGGACCCCTTCTGGATTAATCTTGACACCTGCAGCAAAAACAATGTGTCCTAAAAGCTTGCCTTCTTCTAGAGAAAACTGTGACTTCTTAGGATTTACTGAAATCCCAAACTTTCTACACTTCAGGAACACCTTCCTCAAATGCTGCAAATGATCCTAGTGACTGCTAGAAAAAATTGTTATATTATCAAGGTAAATCAAGACAAACTTGTCCTTCTCTCCCACAAAAGCTATATCCATGGCCCTCTAATAGGTAGCCCTGCCATTCATCAGTCCAAAAGGCATCTTGGAGTACATGAAAGTGCCTCAAGGAGTAGTGAAGGCAGTCTTTTCTTGGTCCTCTGAATGTAAAACAACTTGGTTGTACCCTGAGAATCCATCCAAGAAAGACATGACTCTAGCCCCTGAAACCTTTTGCAACAAATGTTCCATCTTGGGCAGAGGGTAGTTGTCTTTCTTAGAGCACATATTCAGATTTATGAAATCAACACAGAGCCTGATTTCCCCACTTTTCTTTCTTACTACCACCAAGTTAGCTATCCATTTTGAATACCTTAGGGGAACTATGATCTTGGCAGCCATCAATTTCTTAATTTTCTTTTCAACCAAATGGAGTAGCAGAGGGCTTATGGATCTCAGATTCTATTTGAAAGGGATGGTGTCTTTCTCCAGTGGGATCTTATGATGAATGATGTTTTTGTCATAAATCTTAAGGTCACTATACTCCCAAGTGAAGACATCATCAAATTGCTTCATTAGGGTGCAGTATTCAGAACTTTGGGCAGTAGACAAGTGGGTAGACAGATCTATATACTTTGGATGATCTAGGTTCCCTATGTTATGTCTATGGAATGCAAACTCACTTTCTTTTTGGGCAATCTTATAGGGTACATCATTATGGTCAAACAACTTCTCTAGAGGCACCAACCCCTTGGGTATATGGTTACTAGGCAATTGAACAATGTTGTCCTGACCAATTTTGTTTCTTAGCTGAGACTGGTGACATTCCTCCATGGCTTCATTCTCTTAATCAATTTTCATTTCAGAGAATTCATCAATTACTTGCACAAACCTATTGGCTTCATCATCATCCTCAAAAACTTTCCATTATTTGACATTATCAGGCAGAGATGGTCTATATTTTACTTGAACTTTATAAGTTAATTTAGGGGGCATGGGAGGAATGAACATGCTAGCAGACACAGCAAGGGAATCAACAAGCTGATTTTTGACTCTGGGAATATATGAGATACAAAAGCCACTAAAAGAATCTTTGAGCCTCCATACCTCATCTCTGTATGCTTTTAGCCTTGGGTGCTTTGCTTGGAACGTTTTGATCACTTGTTGAATGATGATATTGGCATCTCCAAACACCTTTATGTCTCTGCTTCCCATTTCTTTAGTAGCATTTAGCCCAATATCAAAGCCTCATACTCTGCTATATTGTTGGTGACCTGAAAATTTAGCTTGAAAGACAGACGTATGCATTCTTGTGTTGGGGATACCAGCACTACACCTATTCCTGTAGCTTCCCTAGAGCAAGCTCCATCAAACAACATATCCCAAATATGTGGCCCTTCCTTCTCCATGACTTGGCATACTGGTTTCTTGAGCTGCACTGAGGCCAACTATGATTCTTCAATTTGGAGAATACATGCTCCAAAATTAGTGTCCACAGCATAAATGGGATGATTAGTGGGATTCTTTTCATCACTGATGATATAGGCTAGCTGGGCTTCTCGGTATAACCTTCTGCTTTCTCCCCCAAAAACCAGGACAATTCATTTTGCAATGTCCCATGCAACATCTTAATCCATCTTCTGGAAAGTAGCCTGCCAAACCTAGGGGGGGCATCTACTACCACAATATCCATCATCATGCTCTTCATGGGTAGCTGAGACAAGGTGATGGCCAAGTCTTTGATTAACCCCATACATTTCACTTTTCTAGAATCGAAAGAGAACAAGTCATGATAAGGTCTGGTGATATCAAGGCCTAACTCATCCATAAAATCCTTGGGCATTAGATTATGACTGCCGCCTGTGTCCAGTAGGCAATTGTGAAGGATTTTGTCATGAATGGTCAAGGAGACAGAGAATGATGGGGAATTGTCATCAACAGGTTTAGCCATGGTACTAAGAACAACTGGAGGTTTATCATCTTGCAAATTAACACAGTCATTTAATGCTTGCGTGGCTTTGAGAACAAGGGCATCAAGGATGGGTTTATTAAAGGCCTCACTCTTTACTAGTTCTATCAGAGGTACAGATATTTTCAACTTCTGGACTTCTGATTCAAAACTAAAAGGGGAAAGGGACTTGTCAGGACCTCTTACCTCTTGAGTTGGTGCTTTGAGGATGTTGGGATCAGCTGCTGGTTGCTTCTACTTTCTAATCTGTTCCTATCTGGGGACAACAGCTCTTTGGACAGGGATTTCTTTGCCATTACTCATCCTTGACCTCAGGTTATATCTCTGCTGATCTTCAGTTTGCATAACAACTTCTCTGTCCCACTCTTGGCTGGGTTGGTCCTTGAGTAATGACTCCTCATAGGCAACTAATGTCAGAAAGGAAGCACTGCCTTCGTCTTCCATGCAGTGGATCTCATCCTCCTCATCGAACTACTCCCCCTCCATGACTACGTTCTAGAAAGGAGTCTTCATCTTCTGTTCTTCACTAGCATCTTTGCCCCTTTGCATGATTTGCAACTGCTCATTTGCTCTCCTATACGGATTTGGGTTTCTAGGAGAAAATGTATTAGGACCCCTTCCTTTCCCCAAATGCTGCTCAACCTTCAGCTTGGAGATTTCAGAGGCCAATGACTCTATAATCTTGGTCATTTTGTCTATCTTGGGGTCTGAAGATGAAGAAGATTCACCCCTCTGTCTCCTTCAATCAACATGTCCTTTGAGTTTCTTTGTAGCCATAATATTAGATTCAACCTCTAAGGCTGCATCCTACATCTCAACCAGAGAAGCACATCTCCTTTCTCTCAATAGCAAGCAGAAGTTAGAATCAAAGGCATTGGCATAGGTGAGCTTGGCAAAGGTGGGAGTAGGTTTCACTTTAGTTGGTATCTTGTTGTACATGCAATTGAACCTTTTATTGAAATCGAACAATGACTCCCCATTTTCCCTTTTTAGGTTGCTGAACTCAGTATGATAATAGAGAAAATCTTTCTTATACCCCTAATGCTTTAGGAAAACATCATTTAAGGCCTCAATGTATGTTATAGACCTAGGGGTTAATTCTCTGAACCATTTTCTAGCCTCTCCATCTAGGCTCTGGACGAATACTCTCATCCATATGTCATCTTTGCTAATATCTAGGTTATCAACATAGCTATAGAATGACTCAAGATGTTCTTCAGCTGTAACTCCTTCTGTACCAGTGAAGTTAGGCATGTACTTCTGATATTCTCCTATAGGCATGGCATTCAAAGGAGTAGGCAATACCAAGGGCCCATACCTAGCAGCTATGATTCTTTCCATTTTGGTGGGTGCTTGTGGGCCTGCCATGACTAGGGTAGATGAAAGAGTGCTAACAGTTTGAGAGGTAGGGAGTTGAGAAATGACTAACAAGGCTAAAGGAATAAGGAGCTTTATGAATCTCTAGAGTTTTCCTTCACTGCTAGTGTTAGAGGCTATACTCTCAACATGTATTTGTTCTATTACTAGCTTTTCTTGCAGAGGTATAGAGGATTGTTTAGGTTTACCTGATCCTGATGCTCCTTTCTGTGATATCTTTCTTCCTTTGGTGATATTTTCAGGGTCAGGTACTGGGTTAGTTGGTCACTTCTGAGGATTTCTCCGAGTATGCCTCATAAACTGAGCCAAAACTATGATGTGGAGCCACCAAGAGGTTCGGCCTCCAGTAGAGTCGCCAGATAGATGATTACAACCAAAAATGTGTCCAGACTTTGTCTATCATCAAAGCTAGATCTATGTCGTTCTCCTAGGGAAGCTGAGCTTCAATCTCCTCTCCATGGCAACGGCGCCAATTATGTTAGGGCTCCAGGAAACTCTCCTAGGTTGTAGCTCGGAGATGCCTGGTAACATATAATCTTCAATATGGTTCTAGGAACTTATTGGGATGGGTGATGGTTTGATTCAAGCCAGATAACCACTTCTACTCTGTTTTCACTCCAGACATGCATGAACACCATAAGAATACAAGGCTTTAGACCACCAATGCTAAACAATTTGGGAATTATGTTATGAAATCAGCTCAAGAGAAGATAGAAAAGATAGATCAACGCCTTAGAATTTAGCCTCTTTGAGGGGGAAACCTCCTTTACATTACATAAATGAACAATTCTTGGATGATTCAAATGACAAAACCTGCTTTCTATATATAGGAGTCTAGGAGTCACAATATAACCCAGCCGACCTAACAATAATAATATAAAGCCACAAAAATAACAATAGAGGGATTCTATGG
>APFE030579873.1:12194-54445 GCA_000404065.3 Pinus taeda
TTGCTTTTTTGATGTCTTTCTCTCATTTCCAAAGCTTGTTTTGAAGAGCTGAGGTTTGAGACTTGCTTAGGAAGCTGGTATAGGTGGTGATAGACCTACACCGACTGCAAATAATCAAGGTGACGATATTTTTGTGTAACAAGCCCCTATGAACATTTAAATCCTATGCTCCTCTAGAATATATTTTACCCTTATGTTCAATTTTTGGAAGTCTTCAATGTGATCCATCATTGAACCCTTTTGTTTGAGACTTATTAATTGGCTAAAAAAGGTGTTTCTTTTTGTATCCTCATAATGTGTTGTCATTTTTTCCGTAAAAATTGCCCAAGTGACAATTTGTTTACGAGAGCAAAGCCATTGATACCATAAAAACTTCTTTGGTTCCAAATATAAATTTGCAATACATACATTTTGTGTGTTTTGCACATTATGGAGATCGAAAACTTACTCCATCTGTAGTATCCATGTTGCGGGATCCTTGCCATCAAACTTCCTCACATCAATTTTTGGAATATGGTGGTTCTCCGATCCAATGTTAGAGTCTATGAAATCATGATTAATATTTATTTTGTTCTCATCACAAGTTTCCTTTACTAACCTTTCACCATTAGTAAGAATTTCTTGTAGAATCTTTGTTAAATCTGTCTTCAAATCTTCCATGCATGTCTTCAAATATGTCTTCAAATCTATCTTCAAATCATCCATCTTAGCTTCCACATTATTCATCTTAGCTTCCAAGACATATATCTTAGCTTCTACATCTTTCTTTAAACCATCCATCTTAGATTCTATTACTTTTTGTGCGAGTGACATTTTTTGCTCTTGGTCTCATCATTTTGATATATCGTGCTACATTTCTTCCTCTTCTTCATGAGTCATGCTATAGTTTTTAGATTTCTTACTGGGTGTTTGCATTTTCTTTCCTCAGGGAATTATTACTGATAATAATGCTTTACTATGCCCTTTGAATTCCTTCAAAATAATTTTTCAAACCAAGCTTATGCAAAAATTTTAAAAAAATATACACACCTTTTTTCACTTTGTAAGACCTCGATATTGCATCTGATGTATCTCTGTAATTTCGAATCTTCTAGTTTTGAAGTTGCAACCTACAGTAGCCCTCTGCATCCTCTTTCCAATGCCACCAGTCTGATCGAATTTAGATTCTCCAAGAAAGAGTTATGCACAATCTCCCAAGATGACCTATTTATATACCTTTTCAGAAGAGTGAACTTGTATGAAGCACTACATGTCACTGTTTTGACCTTAGGATCTGAAAAATATCAACAGGAAACAACAGTCCGTTTTCTTTCTATAATTTCTTACGAAATTTCAATCTGATGCTCGAAACAAAAGTTATGACTATTTTCCCCAAGTCACTTGTTTGGAATGTAATTCGAGAGTCTGCAAAAAGGCCAACTTCCTCGGATCATATCTCCACAAATATAGCGCGAAAAACTCTGAAATTCGGACTTGCGGTTCAGAATGATTTCGGCCCAAATATGTTTTTTTTAGCGTCTGAAATGTCGCAGGAAAAAAGATAGCGTAAATTCCACGATGACCTGTTTGAAGCAGCAAAACCATAGAATTCAAACCTCTAATACCAAATGTTATGAAACCATCTCACAAAAAGATAGAAAAGATAGATCAACGCCTTAGAATTCAGCCTCTTTGAGGGGGCAACCTCCTTTACATTACACAAATGAACAATTCTTGGATGATACAAATGACAAAACCTCCTTTCTATATATAGGAGTCTAAGGGGTCACAACATAACAAAGCCGACCTAACAATAATAATATAAAGGCACAAAAATAAAAATAGAGGGGTTCTATGGGGCACAATACTAACAATATGGGGTCATAGTAATAACAATATGGGGACAATAGGGCCACAACAATATTAATAAGGGATACAACTACAATAGTAATGGGGTAATTACTAGTATTATAGGGACCTAACACCTCTAATGAGTTTGATTTAGCTAATTTGGCCTACATTATCCCCTAAAATAAAATAATGTGCAAAATAACTAACTTCTGGTGACAAGCCCACCAAACTGGCTCATAAACAAAATAAAAAGCATCTTCAGGGGCCAAATGATAAAAAATACATGTCGTTGGGTCTTCTAAGAAGCCTGATGAAGTCCATAAGTTCCATAATGATGAATAGCACTCCCAAAATTAGTGGAAAAGGGGTTGGCCCCTTGTTCTCCAAATAATAAACATGTGGTTCACAAGTAACCTCATGGGTCTCCAAGTAGATTGAAGATGCGTGTAGACCATTTGTAAGGGCTCGTATGATAATTTAATTGACACACTAGCATACAAGTCATGGGTCATCTGCAAAGTGCATGGTACAACTGCGAGGACAGTTGGGCATGGTGAACTAGGTGCATCTTCCTCGTCCAATAAATGAAATTCAAGCAATGTTTGAACATCTTTAGGGATCCATGGAATGTTGTCTACTGTTTTGGAGACCCATGGATCTCTACACACACCCTACATGTTACAATGTATTGCTTTGAAGGGTTAGGACCCCGTATAGGGAGACCAAACCCAAAATTGAAGACCATCTTTAATCCCACATAAGATCCAATGTGTCCCCTAGCCTTCGAGTACAACAAGTCATTTAAAGAAATTGAGTTTAAGATCTTCCAAACCATGGACAATAGGTAGGCACTTCAAAATGGTATGCCCTTCCATAGTGGGCTTTGGCATGTGCTAATGTCCCCAAGATCCAAAGGGGGTAAACCAAGTACCCTATTAGGTAATTTCTACCTTGAGAGGGGATAGTATGTCCAAGGTACATTCTTCAAATTCTGGTGGCATGTGATAAAGAGATGAATGAAATAGGGTATGAGAGGGGAAATCCTGGGCCACATTTTGGGATACAAGGGTATCTAATAAAGGGAAGTTCACACTTGTGTATATAATGTAATGTATTGGAGAGAGTAATCGTGGCGCATGAGATACCTCGGCAAGGAAAATTTTAAGGATGGAAAATTTTCTTGAAGTTTAAAAACATTAGCGAATCTCACTAATCCCTAATATGCGAACTATAAAATGTTTATTGATATATTTGTAAAATTATTCAAATTTATAATGATTTTATATGTAGTCTCTATATAATGTTGGTGATTTTAAGGTAAAATAATTTTATATTCTAAAATTTGGGTGAATCATCTTTTATAAAAATTGGAAATTGACGAATCTTTTTTCTGGAAAAATTTGGGAAAATTATCCCACTGGGTGAACATTGGCCGCTAAAATTTTCCATGTACCTCCACCTTGATTTTTCCACCCTTCTTTATATGCATTTTTCCTTTTATGTTTTTTCTTTGATTGATTTCTCGAGGCTCAAAGGATAAAAGCATGATGTGTAAGGTATAGCCGTGGATACCCCCTTTAAGGTATGGCGATTCATTTCCCACCAAGGGTTGGGACAGTCATGAGATCCAAAATTACAAAGGAGGCTCATATAGGGCATATAGGAACCAGGGTGATGGTCATGGGTATGGGGTAGAGCTCATGCATTTCGATTTTTCCCAGGGGATAAAAGTGTTTTTCCCGGTCGTCTTTTTCATTTTGTGATACATTTTCCTATTGAATGTTTCCAATTATGCTTTTAATTTTCTTTTCAGCTACATCAACCTTTGGGCCATTGTTTCAAGGCTGACCCAAGGTGTGGGCAAGGGGAAGTGGAGGCTAACCCTATGTGGAAATAGTGGATAAATGTGGAACCAGGTTGGAAGAATAATGAACATGGCTATACTAAATGGATGGGGAGTAATATATGTGGATGAGGGAGTGGAACCACACAACTAGAATCAGGGTTTCCCATATAGTACCACCCTAAAACAAAAAGGTCAGTAAAGGATATCCAACATGACTATGATCCAAGGGTAGCATCCAAAAGAGGTCTAGGGGACAGAAGCACAAACCTAGCCCACTCTTTCTACCGAATCCCCCCATTAATACATGCCCAAAAGTGTCCATGATAAGCAACCCACAATACTCAATTACCAAATAACAAGGCATACCTTCAGGTTTGGGAGGCCCACCTTCAAACATGTGATCATGACAGATGTGTGAGGGACCACATGGCTAGCTCAAGTGGTAGAGAAGTGGCACAACGAGCTAGTTGTTAGTTGCAAGGGGTAGCTGGTTATCGACTAAGGACCATCTTGGAGAAAATTTTCTCCTAAGCATTTCACCTACAAAATGGTGGGTAATAGGGCCGAGTCGAGAGGATTTAGTCCCTCTCATGTATTTTTCCCTTTTTCTTGTTTAAGTTGTTGCATTTCTTGTTTAAGTAGGAATTAGATTGCAAAAATTATAGTTGTAGGTATGATCACCACCTCTCTTGTGGGAAGTGTAGGTTTCTACAACAACAAGCCAAAACTATGTGTTTATGTTTCTTTGGAATTTACTAGGGTTCGGATTGAAATTATTTTGCATGCTTGGATTATGCACCTTACAAGTTAATATCATGACTTAGGAAATGGATTAGATGCATGTTGTAGGATAGAATAGATCTTGATGAAATAAAATTCAACTCATCCTTTCATTTTGATTTATTTTGTTGCAATATTGATCATTAGATGCATGTTCCTGATTGTTAGTTTACAGGGGTTTCCAGTGACTTGTATGGGTTGGCACACTCATACAGATCCACTTTTTCATTACCATCCTCTTATTGGACATATCATATTTCTCTCAAGTTCTGCCACCAAGATTATCTTTTCAGGGTCAATGAAGGACACCATGGGCATGAATTTTTATGCAAGATGGACCTTTAAGGGGTGCTAAGCTTCGAAAAATGTCTCACTCATCCTTCTATCACCCTCATCCACCTTCCTCCACCTTTAGAGCACCTTCCTTACCCTCATAAAGCCCTTGGAACCAATCCTATAGAAAAATAGGGTATCTTGTAGCATCCTACAGTAGTCTTGTAACACTGCCCAAACTCAACCAAATTTTCCCTAGGATATTGAATTTTTTCATTTTGAGATTGAATAATGACCCCATGCTTTCAATCCATGATTGAGGATACCCAAGGACCACTCTAGACCCATCCTTCCTGCACTGAGAACACAAAACAACAAATAGAGTTAGGAAGCATATTTTTACATTTGAATCAAAATGACTATTCTCTTATGCAGTGAGTAAATATCTTGTTGCTAAAGATAAAGCCATCTTACACTCAGCGATATGAATGGAGACTCTTTAATGCAAATATATTAGACCTAGTTTTTTTTTTTTTATTTCCTAGTTATGTGTTATAGACTAAATTTCTTCTTTCAAAGCAATTTGCAATTAGCCTTTAACGATTTACATTTTGCAAGTAGAATATTGACTTGATTGGTTTTCAAGTAGAGTAGCATGGTTCATTTCTGAAATGAGTGTAGTTTTTTCCCTCTTGCAGTTACATTTAGTCTCTATATCTAACGAATGGCACTTTCATTTCTGCAACTAGGATAATGTTAATTTCCTTGCAATTAGGGTATGTTTTTGTCTTTTCACATAATTTCTCATTGTATTTAGTTGAAGGAGCAGTCTCTGTATTCCTCGATCTGATCCAATGACTGAGGGTGACATGAGTAGAACTTGACCTACTGTGCATATAGCACTGTCACCCCTAAGTTTGTATGAACCTTGGGTTGATAATTCAAGTTTAGGGTCTTGGGAGTTTTAACATCCTTGATGCAATACTATGGATAATTAATACTCTAGCTTGGTACTTACACTCGGTCTTCACTTGTTGACATTCAATGCATTTAGAAATAAAATTAGACACTTCCCTTTTTAAATCAGGATTGTAATAAAACATTATGATGGTTGTTACTGTCTTTTGATAGCCTAGGTAACTTGAATATGGATTTGTATGGAATTATTTTAGTATGATATTCCTCAAGTTTCTCTTATTTGGCACATATACCCTTCTTTTAAATCTTACCAACCCATCCTCAGAGAGAGTGAAATCAATTCCCTTCACCCTTCTTGGTTTTTATTTTAAATTTTCTTTTAGTTGTTGGTATTTGTCATATTGCTGACTAGACACTTCGATTCTTTCCTTGACATCAGTCTCATAGCAACATATGGATGATAAGTGGCACATTTCCACCCTCCTGCTAAGTGCATCGACAATTTTTTTCTTTTCCCACAATGTACTTTATCTTGAAGTCAAACTCATTGATTTTGGCTAACCATATAGCTTGCCTTGAATTTAGTTTGGGTTGATAAAACAAATACTTTAGCCTTCTCTGGTTTTTCATCAAAGTGAATTTCTTTATAAGGAGATAGCTTATCCACGTCTTCAATGCATGAATGATCGTTGCTATATTTAGATAATGAATTACATAGTTTTTCTCATGTTCATTCTATTTTCAGGATTTATAACAAACTACTTGACCTTCCTACATCATGACTCCACCAAATCCCTCTTTCTAGGCATTTGTGCGAACCAAAAAATCTTTTTGGGTCTACTGTTCTCAATATTTGTGCATGAGTAAGTAGTTACTACCACTGCTCAAATATTACAATGCATTCAAGCATCCATTCAAATTTCTTCACCTTATTTTGCAATGTGGTGATTTGGTAACCAATCTTAGAGAAGTCTTGGATGAACCTCATGTAATAACCAATAATCCCCATAAATGATCTAATTTCAGCCACATTTCATGTTGTTGGTTAATCCATGATGGATTTAATCTTGAATGGGTCAACATCCACTCCCTCCTTTGAGACAATATGTCCCAAATAATGGATTTTTGAATGAAAGAACTCACATTTGCTAAGATTTGCATATAACTTGTGTTCTCTTAACAATTGTAACACCACAACTATGCGTTCTTCATGTCCATATTTAGTGTTTTATTAAACCAATATATCATTCACAAACACTATTACAGACTGGTTCAGGTAAGGGAATAGTACATTCTTCACCAAGCACATAAAATTAGCAAGTGCATTGGTAGCCCAAAGGGCACAACCACAAATTCGTAATTCCCATACCTTGTCTGGAATGTTGTCTTATAAATTTCATCATCTTTAATGCGCACCTGGTGATAACTAAACCTCAAATCAATCTTTTAACATAATTTTTCTCCTAGCAAATGATTGAACAAGTCATCAATTTATGGAAAAGGGTATCTATTCTTAATGGTGACCTTGTTAAGTTTCCTATAATCTGGGAACAACATGAGTGTACCATCCTTCTTCTTTACAAAAAATATCGATGCTCCCCAAGGTGATACACTCATCCTTATGTACTTTTTATCTCGTAGTTCTTTGAGTTGTAGCATTAGATCAATTAATTCTAGAGTACGCATTATATGTGGAGCCTTGGATGATGGTGCTATCACTGGTAAGATATCAATAGAAAATTTTATGTCTCTATGAGTAGGTAAGCCAGGGGTCTCCTTTGGAAACACATCTTGAAATTGTTTCAATATTCGGATCTCCAATAGGCTATTGCAACCATCACCTCAACATTACTATTAACTTCACTGCTACTATTAATTTGAATAACAAACATTGTGCACCAATTTTGGTAACTCCTCTTGGCCTATTCGTATTTGTAATTAGCCTTAATGATATCAATTTTAATTTCCCTTCCATTATTCTTCTCTCTCCATCCCCATCAATGCATTCAATCGAATTCTAAAAGAAGTCAACCTTCGTTCTATGAAGGGCCAACCAATCCATTCCTAATAATGTGTCATTATCACCCAGTGGGAGTAAATTTAAATTGGTATTTGTATGCATACTACTCAGCATAAAGAGGCACGATTTGACCCAATTCCCCACTCTCCTTTTTGTCCCTATGGCTAATTCAACCAACCATGATTCCTTATGCTCTTCCTTGGCCAAATGACATTGTTCAACTATCACTAGGCTAATATAACTATAATTTAACCCTAGATCAATTAAAATAGAGATGGTTTGATCCTAGATCATGCCTTCCATTTCAATAATGGATGTCTAGCGGTCAACTTGTTAGTTATCCATGGTGGCATAAATTCTGGGCATGCTCTGAGCCACATCATGAACTATTTCGAATTCTTGAACATTGTATATTCTTAAACCATCATTCTTACATTGTGGGTAATTTATCCTTAGTTGATTCTCCCCATAATTCAAACACTTAAAAGGTCCTCTCCCATAGCCTTTGGCCTCTTCTCCACTAGTTTGAGTAAATCAACCTCTATTTCTAGCATTGAACCTAATTTGGGGTCCCTTCTGATCCATCGTGACTGTGTTTGCTCCTTTTCCCATAGACTTTTGTCTCAAATTATTAGGCCCCTTTCCTTTAAATTTGAGTTTTCCTTTTTCCTTCCAATCAATCTTATATTCCATCCTCCATTTAGATTGTTTATAACAATGTTTTAGCTTCCCGGTCACACTGAAGAGAATGTGGTTCATCGAACTCAATTTGGTCTTTAAAATCATTGTGGGAGCCCACTAGTATATCTTTGAATCTTTTCATTTTCATCCCTAAGGTAGGGAACATACCTCAGCAAATTTAAGAATTTTCTATTATATTCTTCATCTGACATTTCTGCCTTTTTGAGTTCATAGAACTCCTTGGCTTTTCTGTCAAAATACCTCTCATACATGTATTTACTCCTGATTTTTCCCTAAAATTCATTCTAATATAGTTATTCCTCCCTTAAATTCCTCACATTCTTCAAATTCTCCCACCAAATGTCAACCTTTCCTTTCAGGCTGAAAGTGCCCACCTTTGCCTTCATGTTTTCAGAGTAGTTGTTTACTCTAAAGAAATTATTCCTTCCAAGAAACCATGCCTGTTGGGCATGGAATCCCCCCAAGGCATGCTTTGGGGCTCAAAGCCCAATTTTTGACCGAATTTTGTCGTAAAGCTCTGCGAAATACGAGTGCGGGGCGCGAAAGTATGATAGAGTCACAGGGTTGTCTGCCCTAGTTTTGTAATGTAATGTCAGCTGGATAGCCCTACCCATGGTCCGCGGACCATGGGATTGTATAAATAGAGTGAGGGTCTAAGTGTAAAAGATAGATAATAGAAGAGAAGGGTAGAGAAGAATAACAAGTCTAATGGATTGAGTCACAAGTTTGAATTGTGTCTTTGGGTTGTAGAGTAGGAAAAGGCTCTGTAGCTGAGTGCGTAGAGGCCTAGTAGTCTACAGCTGAGTGCACAGAGGCCTAGTAGTCCACAGCTGAGTGTACGGACCCCTACAGATGAGTGCACAGGGCAAAGTCGAATTTGTAACCGAGGAAGGAATTAATAAAGAGAAGTTTTATCATAATTCTGTGTATCTGTTCTTGGGTTAATGTATGTTTGATATAGTTTTCAAATATACTATTTATTTACTACGTGCACCTATATGAATGGTTTATGTTGTTAAATATAACTTAAAGCAAGCAAGTAGGCTAAGATAATCAACTAACATTGGAATACCAGTAAAGTCTTGGGTAATAATGAAGAAGCGTAGCGTTCAACCCCTGAGTAGGGTTGTGCGAAGGCAGTATCTCAGGTTGCAAGGTACCATAAAGTGCGCAAAGTGACTTGCATGCAGGGTCAAAACATGGACCACTTGAACTCATCAGACATCTCCAAGGTGTGGAAACCTGGTTCTAGCACCCTCCCACACTACTTCGGGTGAGACCTCAATTCGCGCTCCGCGGACTGTTGCCGAAAGGGCCAGTAGTACCGATATTTGTTTCGCTAAATCAACTCTGAACCTAGGTCAGGCCCCAATAAGCCAACAAATGGTTCTGTTGCCAGGATTGGGATCTGCATAAGAGATGTCTAATGTCATATCACTGGAATCTGACAAAGAAAGGAATTGAAGAGTGGTTGGACAGGAAGATTCACGAGTTTGCGATGTAGGAAAATAGGAATCTGTGATTATTGAAGGAAGAGTGGTTAGATTGCTACTTATATATGGAAATCCATGAAATTTTCTTTGCATCCTTCCCCTCTGAGTTGTACGAGTGGATCACAAAGCTAGTAGATAGTCAAGGAAGGTGTAGGCTCGACAAACCTATTGTGTGGACTCCAGAGTTGGTGTGCAGAATAGAAGCATCAGAAGATAAGATCATGCACATTGTGGATCAATAGCTCAATCAAATTATAGGGGGATTTATCATTGAGTTCGTGGTAGATACTTCAGTCAGCTATAGCGAGGCAGAATGATGCTTCTTCAAAGGACCGCGACGTAAGTATGTTAAATCTTTGAACACTTGGATTAAAATGCCATTGTGTGAAAAGTGGTTTATACCAATAAATTGATGTTTGGGGCTACACGAAGTGGGAGGATCTACAGAAACGAAGGTAGCACAGAACTAGAAACAAGCCCCTTGATTTCACTTTTGCGGGAAAGCGAGGAAGATCTCGCGAAGGTTTCACCAAGAAGTGGGATTAGTTTGATAAGGTAGTGAATTCCGTGCATACCACTTCCCCCTACACCATCGCCAATCTCACCATCTTCACCCTCGTCTTCGCCCACACCACCTCCGCCACCACCATAGTTGAATATGGCAAGCGTAATAAAATTGCCGGTTTTCAAAGAAGTAGGGAATGAAGATCCAGACCAGTTTTGGTTTGTGGTAAGGGCTGTGTGGGAAGTGCAAGGAGTCATGGATGACAATATAAAGAAAGAAACGTTTCTCAACACTTTAAAGGATTGCACACTGATGTGGTACATTAAGAATTCCAATGACAACCCAAATGCAGGAATCGAAGATATCCAAGTTGCACTGAATAGGGAATTTAGCAGGTCACTACCTTTTTGGAGAGACTCCCTAGGAGCTAGATCAGAGACTGAAGGGTATGATTTATGAATCCAACATGACCTTGACGGATGGGAAACACAACACATGGTTTGTAGCATCGCTAATGCCACATCTAAGGAATGCGTTGTCACAACAGAGGCTATCCACTTAGACTGAGGCCTTGGAGATCGCAATAAGACTGCATGAGACCCCGATACAAGATCCTAACCTAGGAGTTCAACAGATCCACATGCAGTTGAAAAACTTGTGCCTTGAGATGCAGAGTTTGAAACAAGACAGGACAGCTCGCATGAGGAGGTATGGTGCATAAAGTGCAAGGGCCAGGGACATGACAAGGACCATTTTCCAGTCTTCGCGAACTACCTGGCGGGAGGAGGACCAATGCCATTGAGACCAAAGGCACAAGTAGGACCATGTACGATGCTTGCATTATGGTGTGTGATTTGTCAGATAGGAGGGAAGCATGCTACAGATAAATGCCATCTATTACAAAAGTATACGCAGACTTACCAACGGTTGTTCTTTAATTTCTGCAAGTCAGTAGGCCATAATGAGCATACTTGTAGAAGTTATGAACTAATGATGGATCAGACTCCTACCTACAAAGTTTAGACCAAAACACGGGCCCTTGATCAAAATGCAGGGATGGCACGCATTGGATTTTAGGGGTGCAAACGAGGTTGAGGTGGAATGGGACAAGGAAGAGGTCACCGACAACTAATATGTTACAATTGCGGAGGATCGGGGCATTATGCTTGCGATTTTACAAATACGACAAGACCATCATGCTTATATTGTACCTAGTTTGATCATGATACAGAGGATTGTCCCATGCTGAGAGGTTGCATGATAAAGGAACACTCCAACCTTCCCCGACTCAGAACCTGCAAATGATGAGGTCTAAGCCGCGCGAGGCAGACTCGAATGTAAATATTGTGCTCCGAAGTGGCATTATGATGGGGGATGACAAGGGCAAGAAGCTCGAAGAAAATGCATGGGTTCGCAAGGCTCCCACAAAGGAACCAGAATTTAATTTGGAGCGTGTTAAGGAGACATTCATGGAAGCTAAGAAGAGCTTCACGGAGGCCTCCACTTTAGGTAATAAAGAGAAATTGGAACTGAAAATGGACCCATCAATGCTCACTGCCATTTTGGAGATGTGCATGAAGCGGTTGCGCCACAGCAAGGCTGTGAAGGGGCTGTAAGAACTCATAACTAGATGTGTTGGGACCACGCTAGGAGAACTGCGTGCAGTCCAGAAGCTCAGGAAACACACAACGCGAACATGAAGAGAGATGAGATTGACCGCACAGATCGGGGAATGTGAAATGGATAAAGTGATTTTGGATGTAGGATTGGACACGAACATCCTACCAAAGCAGACATGGGAGCGCATGGGCAGGCTTGTGTTGCAATGGTCTCCAATTCAATTGCAAATGGTGAACCAGCAAAATATACTACTTATGGGGAGATTGCAGGGGATAACGGTAGATATCGAAGGTGCGAGCACACTTGCATATTTCAAAGTGATAGAGATTGTTGATGACAGCAATCCCTACCCAATGATACTGGGAATAGATTGGG
The DNA here is from genome assembly GCA_000404065.3 of Pinus taeda. Taxonomy (NCBI): domain Eukaryota; kingdom Viridiplantae; phylum Streptophyta; class Pinopsida; order Pinales; family Pinaceae; genus Pinus; species Pinus taeda. Next base: position 24,557 of record APFE030579873.1, read on the forward strand.
CCACTGACATGAATGGAGTGATAAATATAAAGAAGCGTAAGATGATTTTTGAGGAAAAGTCACTGCAAATAGTGGTACCTTTAGACCTTGCAGAAGGATCGCGCTACACAGAGCTGGTGCGTGACTACGATAACAATGACGATCTAGAATGTATTTACAAGATAACCACGTGGGAGCAGGACTGGGTGAATCCAACAATGGATGGCAAGATTTCATGGGAGCGTGAAAGCTCCTACACCTCAAATTCAAACGAAGAGATAGAACGGTGGCAAAACCAGTTACACGAGGTAACCACACTCAAATGCAACATGATGACAAGGTCGCTACACTGCATGACAACAAAGGTAAGAGATCTGCCTATGTATGACGGGTTGAGCGAGGTGGACGATTTCCTGAACAAATTTGAAAAAGAAGTGCCGAAACAATAGCGTTTCGACACTCTGAAATGGGTATTGCATGCTACGCTCACAAGATGGTGGGGTATGCATCAAAGAAGTTTTGAAGACTGGTGCGAATGTAGAAGGATGATGCGCATGTGTTTTGGGACGCCTCAGATATGGCTAAATGACAAGAATGATGGACGGGATGATCCATGTGCACACCTCACGAAATTGACCAAGGTCTACAGGGAAGAGCCACAACCTGAGTGGGTGCACCTGTTCTTTCATACCCTGGATATCATACCCATGAATTGGTATACTGAGACGGAGCTCCGCCATGGCACGGGCGAATGGGATATCTTACGTGAAGGATTCTTGTTAACCTTCACGTTTGAAGATCGTTGGTGGGATACTATGGATGATGAGATACAAGTAGTAAAAGCAGCTATCTTCAGAATACCCCAGGAGCCAATAGAAGTGCTTTAGCCGGAATGGGTGACCCAGCTAAGTTGTGCGCTAGAGTGTTACAATGTAAATATCGAGGAGGATGATGAGGATCCATGAAAAATCAACATTCCAGAAACTGAAGGCTATCACGAGGTTAAAGGACCATTGATTGAAGATCCTGACATAACCGTTCCTCTAACAACGAAGTAGGTAAACATTGGGATGGAGGCTAGACCAAAGTATGCAACGCTCTGTGATTATTGGGATGATGCCACTGTGGATAAGATCACTGAGTTACTCCACGAGTACCAAGACTTATTCCCGACTAAGATTACGGACTTAAAGGGGATCGCTGGTGATTTAGGTATGATGAAGATCACCCTAAAACCCAACGTGAAGTCGGTTAAGCAAAGGCCTTACCGCATGAATCTGAAGTACAAGGAAAAGGTCTGCATAGAACTAGACAAGAAGCTCGTAGCTGGAATTATTGAGCCGATGGAAGAAATGGACTGGGTGATCCCTATGGTAGTGCAGGAGAAATAGCAAAAGGGCGAGATAAGAATATGCGTAGACCTTAGGAAGTTGAATGACGCTTATGTACATGACCCATTCTCGACACTATTCACAGATGAAGTATTAGAAAATGTTGGCAGGCAAGAAGCATATTCTTTCACTGATGGGTTCTCAGGGTACCACCAGATCAAAATCACACTGGAAGATAGGAGCAAGACCACCTTCGCCATTGAATGGGGATGCTTTCAATACACCATCATGCCGTTTGGGTTAAAAAACGTGCCAGCCATCTTTTCGTGCATAGTTGTTGCCACCTTCAAAGAATATATCCACAAATTCTTGGAGGTCTATCTGGATGATTGGACTGTATTTGTATTGGTTAAGTGCCATGTAGCAAGCTTACGCTTGATGTTGGATACTTGTCGATGACACCAGATTGCATTGAACCTTAAGAAGTGTACGTTCCTCATTCCCTTTGGGAAACTATTAGGACATGTGGTCTATAAACAAGGACTAATGGTCGACCTTGAGAAGATTGTAGTAATTCTGAATTTGGAAGCACTGCGAAGTGTTAAACAATTGTGTGCTACCTTGGGACACACAAGGTACTACAGGAAGTTCATCAAAAGCTATGCCCAAATCACCATGCCAATGGCGAAACTATTGAAAAAGGATGTCACAATTTGCTGGAATGATGATTGCATGAAGAGCCTGGATGTCCTAAAGGGGAAATTGGCCTTTTCTCAAATCCTAGTCTTCCCAAAATGGGATGTGGAGTTTCGTGTCCAGGTTGATGTGTCGTGTATCGCGCTGGGAGCAGTGCTCACATAAGAGGGCAGAGAGGGCATGGATCACCCTATCGTGTTTGCAAGTCGTAGATTGTCGAAAGCCAAAAAGAACTATTCCACAACCAAGCGTGAGGGCTTGGCTATGGTGTACACACTCCAAAAATACCGGAACTATTTGCTAGGAGGACACTTCAAGATGTACACAAACCATTCCACGCTAAAGAACTTGGTCAATAAGGCTGTGTTGGGGGGAACATCTATAGGTGGCTCTTATTGTTCCAAGAATATGATTTTGATGTCGTGGTAAAACCTGGATACCTGAACGTAGGACCAGATCACTTGTCACGTATTGAGACGGGTGAGGAACCTACTAGTTTGGAGGAAGGACTACCTGACACACAACTATTTGTTGTGTGCGTCGTGGATGGACACTTCGAAGATATAATCCACTTTCTAAAAACAGGGACTGCGCCGAAGGAATACTCCGTCCAATAGAAGAAGGAATTGGTGGTGTGCATGGCGGATTTTTCTGTCATCGTGAGGCACCTATACAAAATGGGAAATGATGAGATTTTGCGAAGGTACATACCATAATTTGAACAAAGTCAGATCCTCGCAAAAGCACATGGGGGCGCTACATGAGGATACTATGCAGGACGAGCGACCGCACAAAAGATTCTTCACGCAGGGTTGTGGTGGCCAACCCTTCACCAAGATTCAAAAGCACACTGTAAGGCCTACGATATTGTCAAAGGACCGGAAAACCATCACGGAGGGACGAGATGCCATTGAATCCACAAATAACACTGCAACCGTTTGAGAAATGGGAAATCAACTTCATAGGACCAACAAAACCTCGGGGAAAAATGGGTGCACGATACATGATCACCACGACGGAGTTCCTGACTCATTGGGCGGAAGCGCAGCTAGTTAAAGACTGCACGGCCGCCACGGTTGTGAAGTTTTTGTTTGAACACGTGTTGACTAGAGATGGCTATCCAAAAATCTTAATGAGTGATCACAATACACATTTCCTGAACGAAACCATCAGCGCACTCACAGAAGAGTTCCAGGTGTACCATTAGAAAAGCACACCATATCACCCACAAGCTAATGGGATAGTAGAAGCATTCAACAAAATACTAGAGACAACACTAAACAAAGTGTTTAACATGCAGCGAAGTGATTGGGACCTATGAGTACCTGCAGTACTATGTGCTTATTGGAAAACGTGCAAGAAACTGATGGGACAAATACCTTTCTGGTTAGTTTATGGCATGGAAGTTGTCATGCCGATGGAGTATATTGTACCTAGTCTGTGCATAGCAGCGCTCACAGGTATGACAGACCGTGAAGCTCTGGAAGAAAGGCTCGTGCAATTGGAAGAACTTGAGGAGTAACAGTTCCTGGTGGAGTTTCATCAGTAGGTACAAAAGTAGCATGAAATTAAAGGCCTGACACGATTGCCATATTAAGTTGCACACCTTCAAGGTACATGACTTAGTAATTATGTATGACAGTAAGTTTGAAAAATTCCCGGGAAAGTTCAAAATGCATTGGCTGGGACCATACATGGTTAATAAGGTCACAAATGGAGGCGCAGTCTAGCTAGTCAAACTAAATGGAGAGCCTTTCCCAGGCAAAGTGAATGGTAACCGCTTGAAGCCCTACACGGGTGGCCCGATTATCTGACTAACCAGCGGAAGCACATTCTTCGTTCTCCAAGGATCTAGACAAAGGCGTGAGACTATAAATAATTGCAAGGGATATCGACACAGATGCAAAGAAGTAATTCAGACAGAGAGGCCTCGGAACAGCCTATGCAGCAGATCCAGCAAGTAGCAGCTCAGTGCGCTCCCGACCTCCGCACAATTTGAGAATAGTTGGAGGGACTCCGCGCAAAGATCGCCGCACCAATAGAGTGACTCGAGGGCGAGTCAAGATTTTTGTGTTGGGGGCTTGTTGAGCATGGAATCCCCCCCAAGGCATGTTTTGGGGCTCAAAGCCCAAGTTTTGACTGAATTTTGTTGTAAAGCTCCGCGAATTGCGGGCACGAGGTGCGAAAGTATGATAGAGTCACAGGGTTGTCCGCCCTAGTTTTGTAATAATATCGGCTGGATAGAGCTACCCATGATCTGTGAACCATGGAATTGTATAAATAGAGCGAGGCTCTAAGTGTAAAATATAGATAATATAAGAAAAGCGTAGAGAAGAATAACAAGTCTAAGGGACTGAGTCATAAGTGTGAAGTGTGTCTTTGGGTCATAGAGTAGGAAAAGGCTTTGCAGCTGAGTGCGCAGAGGCCTAGTAGTCCGTAGCTGAGTGCGCAAGGCGGAGTCGAGTTTGTAACCGAGGAAGGAATTAATAAAGAGAAGTTTTATCATAATTTTTTGTATCTGTTCTTGGGTTAATGCATGTTTGATATAATTTGCAAACATATTGTTCATTTACTGCACGCACCTGTATGAATGGTTTTTGTTGTTAAGTATAACTTAAAGCAAGCAAGTAGGCTAAGATAATCAATTAACCTTGGAATACCAATAAAGTCTTAGGTAATAACATAAGCACAGCGTTCAACCCCTGAGTAGGGTTGCGCAAAGGCAGTATCTCAGGCTGCGAGGTACAGGAAAGTGTGCGAAGCGACTTGCGCGTAGGGTCAGACCGCGGACCACTTGAACTCATCAAACATCTCCAGGGTGCGAAAATCTGGTTCTAGCACCCTCCCATACTACTTCGGGTGAGACCTCAATCTGCGCTCCGCGGACTGTTGCCGAAAGGGACAGTAGTACCAGGATTTGTTTGGCTAAATTAACTCTGAACTTGGGTCAAGCCCCAATAAGCCAACAGTGCCTTAGTATCCTTTTCCTTATTTACCTCACCAACAAACATATGATGCTTGGCTTTCTTGAAATCTTCTGGCATATGATATTTTTCCCTCCTTCTCCTATGATGATGGTGTCTTTTGTTAGTGTCTTCTAATTTTTGCTCATGGGTGTTTGTCCTTCTCTCTGGAGAATTCAATAGAGTACCTCCTTTTACCATGTCTTCACTTGAGAACCTATGCCTTTTCCTATATCTACTCTCATAAGCTCCATTAGTAGTTTCTTCTTATCTTCCATGTTCTAATGAGCTCTACGTAATCTTATGGCTAGCCCCCAACTCATGCTATTTTTGTCTCTATAAGTATGGTAGACTTTTCAGTATGACTACATTCACCTCATCTTGCCTCTGTTGTAACCTTACCAACCTTTCATTATCTATTGTGCAACTCCTTATTTCACCCCTTAAGATCCTCAATAGCCATCCAATTAGAAGAGCCTTCCTCTCCTCTAACTGATTCCTCTTCATGTCCATCTTGTGACATTTCAGTTCTATATTGTACCATTTTGTTTTTCATTACTTACTCTATTGTTACCCTTTAATTTATTCTCAATGTGTTCTCATACACACACATAATTGTTAGATTAAAAAAAATATAAATGCATAATATGAATCATCACGTTGGCTTCTTAGTGCGAGTCTGTCAGTGCAAGGCTAGCTGAAACATTACACCTCATGTTGGCACATGCATAATAGAAAATCATGTCAAAATCATTAATAATATACGATATGCATATATCACAAGCAATATAATGAGCAACACTCGTAATCAATCCACGTGATGACTAGGTTTTAACACTTATCACATGTTCTAGAGATCTATATTGTTTCCAAAGGTCCAATGTTAAACCTTTGCTCTAATACCACTTTGTAACATACCCCCATCCACCACCAGTCAATTCTTTGGGTAGAAGGAGGCATTACTCTGGATGACCTAACCTCTAATGTCCTATTATGGAAATGGGGTCTTAAATTTTTGTTATTTTTCAAACTTACTAAATTGAACATCATTATTGTGTCCAAGTCATTGATAGCTTTTTGGGATATAATGTTTTCCTCAATATGACTCCCATCTCAAAAGTTATGGCCATTTAAAGTTTTGACCAATAACCTCTTGCCACATCATTAACTCTACCACGAGGGACCAGTGTAGTCCCCACGTGCTTCCCATGTGGAATTCCATCTCGTGGCCATGTCATTCCCTTTTCTAGATCTTTGTCATAATATGGCTAAAATGATGCCATCCAGGCATGCCACCTAACCTCAGCCTTTTCCAAACATGCCATATACTTTTCCCCTTATAAATATGTTGGGGTGGGATAGACATATTTTCATCGATTTCCAAGAAATTTTTCCCGTCTTAGGTTCAAACACCTTGCTATTGTCACCTTCTAAATCTCTTAGGACATAATCATGTGTTCATTAATTGTTGGGGATTTTTCCATTTTCAGGACGTAAATACCTTGATATTTTTTCATTGTCCTCCCACTAAAATTGTTGGGTTGATGTCATTCCCCTATCATGCCAACATCATCCTATTCATATTTTTACCTCCTAGTGTTCCACAGGTTGCCCATTTTTGGGCCACTTGGCCCTGCCAACAAATCACTAGAGCATTCCACGTGGAAACCCTCATTGGTGACACGTCACCTCTAATCCCACATCATCTGCAACCATGGACTAGGTCCCTCTACCCTTAGCCCTTTTCAGAAAACCCTATTTTCTTGTAACTTTACTTGGTGTTTCCTAGGCTTTAATCCTCCATTTGACAACTCCTATGGCTCAAGGAACCAACAACCCATATTAAAATGTAGACCCACTCCCTCCCCTTTTTAACATTATAGGGGAGGAGGGTCCGCTATCATGGTTCCCATTTGTGGTTCCAAAGTCTCATCCAATGGATATGGAGTGTTTATTCATTCTAATGGTCACGATTAAAACACAAACCTTGCCCTTCCCTTTGCTGATGTGGCAGGGGGGGTCTATTATTAAATCCCCATCGTCCATGGGCATGAGGAATTCTACCATCAATGATATATATATTATAAATATATATATATATATATTATATATATATATATATAATAGTTTTGGCATTGTTCGACACTTAGTTATTTACGCTCCATCTCTTGAGCTTCATTTACATATATGTACACACAATATCTTAGTGGGACCCCTACAACACTTAGTCAAATTGTGGTTGTCCCTCCTAAGATTATCATTTATATATATATTATATATAAATATAGATAATGGGTTAGTGTGTTAATGAAATATGGGTTAGGTCATAGGGATTAATGTTTAATAGGTTAGGGATCAAAGGTTAATGGGTTAGTGGTTATATGTTTAATGGGATTTTGGTAAATCATGATCAACTACATTTAATCATATAAACTATAATCAATCATACTTAATTATTGTCAACTATAATTAGCCATGCACAACCATAACCAATGGCATAGTTAACTACAATAATCTAGCCAATCATATTGAATCATGGTGAACCATAATTATTGTCTAAGGTTTAGTGGACTAGTTAGCTTAGGGAATTAATAGTCAAAGGGTCACTAATTTAGGTTTGGGCATTAATGTGTTAGAAATTATGGGTTATGGTTTATCAGTTAAATGTTTGACAGTTAAGGAATGTCAATGGGTTACTAAGAAATCATAGTTAAATATATTTAATTATAGTTAACTATAGTTAATAATATACAACTATAGTAAATCATATATAGTATAGTATTGTCATTCATTGAGAAACCTATAGCTAATTAACTATAGTGAACATTTTATATTTCATTCCTATCATAATAATTATTTACATTATGGATGATTGTATATTAATTATTGAAATATCTTATCATTAATTATATTTTATTAAGACATACTTATAGATATTGATGTGACCAAGCATAGCTTCAAAAATGGTCATATTTTTCCAACAAAAGTGGGCTAATAGTTAGTAACATGGTCACAATCATTTACTTATTGTGTTAGGTGAGTTAAAGGATTAATGTTTAGGTCAGGGGTTTGAAGTTATAGGATTAAGGATTAGTGGGTTAATGTGCTAAGGGTGAGTAGTTTATGGGTTAATGGATTGATGAGTTAGGGGTTTAGTGGGTTACTAGTTAATAATAATTAAATATATTAAATTGTGAGAACTGTCAACCATACCCAACAATAGTTAGTTGCATTCACTAATAGAATTATAGTAAATGATAGCTAAACATGGTCAAATATAAATTGAACCTAGGTTAATATGTTATGAATTAGGTGGGGTAATGGTTTGGAGTTAATGGGTTAGTGTCTTAGGGTTCATCAAGATAGGCGTTAGTGATTTACTAGAAAATCATTGTCAAATATATTCAATTATAACCAAATATAATAAACTATAAACAACCATGGCCAGCCAAAATTAGTGATGAACAAGCATGGAAAACTATAGTAAACCATGCATGACTATAGCTAATGATAATAAATTATGGATAGAATTGACTATGTAATAAAGTCAATGTAAAAAGAGGTGATACAAGCTGATTTCAAGGTTTGTGTATTCAACCTTTAGATGAATCGAATTTCTTGACCTGGTGGGCTATGGACCCACGATTTTGTTCACTCACCATTCTTACTTTGCAGCGATGGAGCTCGTGCTCCTAAAAATCCTCAAAGCACCATTGTACATGCCTCCTTCAATCTCCCAATTAAGTTGGAATGCATAGGTCTTGCCTCATATCAAAATCACTTGTAAATTCGGGCTCGAACAACCATTTGACCAATTTCACTTTGTGAAGGTCCGAACCAGTAGCTTGAATAAACTAGGGCCTAGCCCCATTGGTAACACATATTCTTCAAGGTTGGGGCTTTGGAAGCAGTTAGAGGTCGGCTCTACTACTTGGTCGAGGGTTGGCCCTAGGCTACCTCATAACTAAATTTTGTCAAAGGCCCAACTACATCTGGAATGACTTCGTTTACTGGACATCATTGCATCCTTCCCTCTTTATCCATTGACATCCTCACCTCCCTTATGACAATTCCTTTAGAGACATCCCTTATGGCCATGATGGCAGCCTCTCTACGAACTCTTCGCCCTCTTGTAATTTTCATGGTTGTTGACATAGTACAAGCACAAAGACAAAACCATACACATAAAATAAAAACATGTAGATCTAAAAATCATATAGGAACTTAGATTAAAGAAAAACAATATTTTTATGGTGTAGCATCTCAATCCTCACTGCCCTCTTACATTATATTGAACCCCTCTTGCCCTCATTTTTACATTACATTGGTCACCCCTTCCTACCATCTCACATGTGACTTATATAACAAAAATATCTAAAACAACCCTAACAGAATGAGAGTCTCATCCTCTACCACGATAAGCTTACAAATATTTAATTAAAATTTACAAAATATGAGAAAATCATGTCCTTTGTTTCCAAGTTCCATGATGCCCTCTCTCGAAGTGTCATGAAACTGATTTCTATTTGGGGTGGGTCGATTCTCCTACATAAAACTCCCTTGCTTGAAATTCTTCATGATCTCTGGATCATGTGCCTCATTGTTGTTTTTCATCCATCACCATCTCGGTCTTCAGTCTCCACATGTATATATGAGTGAGTTGCAACCACGCCTTACTAACACCTCACTGGCTCAGACTTTTGGCATCTTGATTCATCTCCTCTGGAATCTCTTGGGTTTCCTCTACTCGCTTGGTTGTTGCATACTAGCTCACGTCTCCTAGAAAACTATACCCACAACCACAATTGTGGAATTGCCACAACAACTTCTACTTAATTGCAATTGGAAGTTTCTCTTTTGTAGGAAATATTTCCTTCTTCTTGTGCTTTGATACCACTTGACGTAGACTAATTCTAGGGTTTGTGTATTCGACCTTCGAATGAATTGAATTTCTTAAGACTAAAGATTATGGGCCCATGACTTTTCTTTCTCTCCATTCTTGGTTTGCAACAATGGATCTCGTGCTCCTACAAATCCCCAAACCACTGTTATACAGGCCTCCTTCAATCTCCCGATTAAGTTGGAATGCACGAGGCTTGCCTCATATTAGAACCACTTGTAAACTTGGGCTCAAAGAACATTTCAACCAATTTCACTCTGCGAAGGTTCGAACTAGTGGCTCGAATAAACTAGGTCTTACCCCCAGCGGTCCCACATGTTCGTCAGGATTGAGGCTTTAGACACAATCAAAGGTTGCCTCTACTGCTTGTATGGGGATCGTCCCTAGCTCACCTCATAACTCAATTCAGTCGAAGGCCCCACTACCTCTGGATCGAATTCCTTTCTTGGACTTTGTTGCATCCTTCCCTCTTTATTTGTTGGCATCCTCACCTCCCTAGTGGTAGTTCCTTTGATAGCATCCCTTATGGCCACTACAACAACCTCTCTATGAATTCTTTGCTCTTTCGTAATTCTCTTGGCTCTCAATAGAACACAAGCACCTAAACAGAACTATATGCATAAAAAAAAAACATAGAGACCTTAAAATCACACAGGAACTTGGATTAAAGAAAAACAAGATTCTATGGCATAGCCTCTCAGGGCTAACCACCCTCTTACATTGTATTGGACCCCTCTTGACTTGATTTTTACATTACAATGGTTACCCTTCATGACATTTTGCAGATGACTTATATTACAAAAAGATATAAAACAACCTTAAAAGAATGAAAATCTCATCCTTTCCCATGACAGAGTTACAAATATTTAATTAAAATTTACAAAAGATGAGAAAACCATGTATTTTGTTGTTGAGTGTCATGATACCCTCTTTGAAAGCATCCTGAAACGAATTTTGGTTTAAGGTGTGTGCCCTTGCATTAAGAGGTAATAATGTAAAATTGTATGGGTAATTTTTAAATATGATGGTGTGATAGTACGAAGTATTGACCTATAAGATCTAATAAATGTTTAAACAACATGGAAATAATGTATCTCTCAATGTATCTCTCAGCATGGAACCACTTTGTTTATTAAAGTTCTTAAATTTATACACCATGTTTTGTTTATTAAGTTCTTAAATTATAATATGTAAAAGTGAAGTTGGTGATGCTCTTAATATTTTTAAATTGGACATGATAAATTGAACGAAACAACAGTGTCTTACCGTATGGATCACAGTAGAATTGTAATCGTTGTGTTGAATTTTAAAAGCGAGGATTATATTACATGTTGGTTTTACAAACATAATAATTTAAAAAAATATAAGGTATAATGATATTATTATTAACAAATAAGAACTTAAAAGATATAATATTAATTCTATGTTTGAAAACTTTCAAAGCTATAATAGAGTGGTAACATCATTATTATTATTAAATTACTGATAAATAAATTTTTTATTACATTGATAATTGAAAAATATTAATAATAACATTTAATATACGGATATAGATACATATAGAGATAAAAGTGAATTTTAGATATTAAATTTAACTACATAATTGTGTCAACAAGCACTCTATAATTTAGTGTGGGAGTTGGGGTCATGTTGTAGTGGTGCAAATATTTGTTAAAAAAAAAAGGTTATTAATGTAATGTCATTCCTAATAAAAATACAATTATGTATAAATATAAAAACTAATTGCACAAATCACACAAATCAATTTGACATTTTATGTTATGGTTTAGCAAAATTTTGAAACACATGGACTTTTAAATTGGGCATAAAGCTTTGGAAAAAAAAAAATGAAATTTTGGTTGTGAAAAATAACAACTGAAAATCTAATCAACTTCAACTATTATTTTTCTTTCAAAAAAGAATCTGTTTACTTTGCAAATTTTCCAACTTTTAAATCTTTGTTTTTTTTTAAGCATTAATAAACCTCTTAATCAATACCCAAATTATAGTGATGAGTCATTATCCTGCCAACTTTAGGAACAACACATTTGAAACAAGCCAACTTCAAGTTCAACACATGCTATGTCTCAATTTTTTTTTAACTTTGTTCCTTGAATTTCAAATACATGCAGTCCAAGTAGCGCTTCATGTCTTTGCATGGTGGCTTTATTTTGATCGACTTCTTGAATCAGGTCAATAATCCTATAAATAGTTCACTGCATGAGCCCTAGTGGACTACTTTGAATTATGTTACTTAGTTGTTTGGTATGGGTTGTATCTTCAACACAATTGCGACCAGAACGCTCTATGTTTCTTTCCCTATGCTTTTGCGGATGTTGCCATCGACATTGTGTTATTATCTTTCTTGACAATAATGTTTTCCTTGTAGGTTTTGATGAATGTTGTCGCTGCTGAACGCTTATCTGCGTAGCCCTAGCCAGAAGATCGCAACACGCAGCTGCTCCTCAACGGCCTCTTGCTGCTGAGGCCTAAGTCTGATGGATCCTCCAGAGGACGGAGACCCCCCCCAGATCGCCACAAGGAAACTGAGGAAACGGCAAAATCATTCACCTCTCTCATTTCTACAATGGGCCCGGCCAAAAATCGACCGTCAATAACCAAGTTTGTTAAAAGATTGGAAGACATCACTAAAATCTCCCTTCCCCCTGCTCTCCCTCATAGAGAAGCTTTATCCTTGGCCGAGCGTGGATTAGTTGGGTCGTTCATTGAGTTATGGCCTTCACCCAGGACGGTCCAGAAATGGGTTGAAAGGAATTGGACTACATCAATAAAAGGGAAAATATCAATTAGGTTCTGTGGAAGAGGATACTACACCTTCTACTTTGAAACCAAGGAGGATCACGATCTATTATTTAGGAATGGCCCATACTTCATGGATACAAGAGGACTGTATCTGAATAGATGGACACTATATTTTGATCTAGAAATGGATGTGCCCAGCGTTGTCCTAGTCTGGGTCAGGCTGCCGCACCTTCCCCTTCACTACTAGGGAGATGACTCAGTCAAAGCTATAGGAAATGCAGTAGGGAAATTCATGGATAGGTACGAACCAAAGGAAAATATGCATGCATGTGCCAGAATCTGCGTAGAAGTGGATCTAGGAAAAGGGCTTCCAGAGGCGATAAAAATCAAAGTGGATCAATGGATGCACATTCAACAACTATATTATGAGAAAATTCCTTTTAAATGCAAGGTATGTCACGAATATGGTCATTTTGCTAATAGATATACAAAAAACAATGAAAATGAAAATGCAGAAGACTCAGAAAACAAATGGGAGCAGGCTAAAAGGAAGAAGACATCCAATAAACAACCACCTCACTCTTCATCGCAACCCCTCGCCCCCTCTAACCACCTCCCTTCATCTCCAAAAGTGGACAACACTTCTTCTCTTATTAGCCTAAATCCTTTTGGGCCATTGGATCCCACAGCCCCCTCATCCCTAGATCCCCCCACATAGCTCAACCCCCAACATCCCTCTGATCTCACACTCAATCTCCACTACCTCATTCAGTTGACATAATTCTAACAAGAAATTTGTCAAAGGCTCTTCAACTACGGAACATAAAAAAAAAAAAAGGAAGAAGACATCCAATAAACAACCACCTCTTCATCGCAACCCCTCGCTCCCTCTGACCACCTCCCTTCATCTCCAAAAGCATACAACATCTCTTCTCTTATTAGCCTAAATCCTTTTGGGCCATTGGATCCAAGCCCTCATCCCTAGAATCCCCCCCCCCCCGCTCCCACCATAGCTCAACCCAAAAGATCCCTCTGATCAACACTCAATCTCCACTCTCATTCAGTGACATAATTCTAACAAGAAATAGCAAAGAAACCTTCAAACTAGAAACATAAAAAAAAAAAAAAAAAAAAAAAAAAAAAAAAACAGGAAGAAAGTCAAACAAAGAGCTGAGGGATGAAGCTGCAGCAAAGGAAATGGCATTAGGTACGCAACAACCATTGGACTCCTTTTTGGGAAGAAGCTCAAGAAGAAATGATAAAAACCAATAGAGAGGGAAAGGTCCCTTGCGCCACTCAACAAATAAATAATGATAGTGGTCTCCTGGAATTTTCGGGGATTGGGATCATCCTTTAAAGAAAACGCCACAAGAGACATATTGGCAAAAGAAAATCCAAACGTTCTTATGATTCAGGAGACCAAAACAAATACCCAAGAAACTAAAAAAATAATAAAAAAGTTCAAAAACTATGAAGGGGAAGCAATACAAGCTATAGGAGCTTCAGGGGGAATCTATACAATATGGAAAAAAGGACATTGAGAAATGATACAACAAAAGAAGGATCAGCCCCGGATACAAACAGATCTAAAGAATACAAGCACAAAGGAGAAGTATAGTTTCATAAATATATATGCCCCCAATCATTACAAGGAAAAAGAGCAATGTTGGAACACCATAAAGGAAGCATTAAATGAAACACAAACTGGGAAAATAATCCTTGGAGGGGATTTAAATCTAGTAAGAAGTATAAATGAGAAGTTTGGAGGGACATATCACATAGACCCATCTAGGGACGCTCCGGAAGCAATAATGGAGCAATACAATTTAATAGACATCCCCCCAAATAATGGAAAATATACCTGGAGCAACAAAAGAGTGGGCAAAAATAATATTAAAGAAAGGCTTGATAGAATTTTGATTCAAGAAAACATTGCAGCAGTCTACAGTACAATTAAATAAAAAATCCTTCATACCACGACATCAAATCACAAGCCGGTGACAATAATGATGGGAAAAATGGAAAACCAAGGACCCCTTCCATTTAGATACAATCCAATATGGGACAACAATATAGAATTCAACAAACTAATCAAGGAAACATGGGCACCAAGAATCTCGGGATCACCCCAATATATTTGGGAAACAAAATTAAAAATTTTAAGAGCCAAGCTCAAGGAATGGGCAAGAGCAAATGAAAAAAAAAAAAAAAAGAACGGAAAACAAACCTGCAAAATAAAATGGACAACATACAAACTGAAAAAGAAAATTAAGAAGAAGACAAGCATGATTATTTAAGAGATATTTTCTGGGAAATATATAGGAAAAATAGGAAAGAGGAAGAAAAGGCCAGACTGAACTCCATAAGCCTTTGGCTCAAGGTAAGGGACAAAAACACAACCTTCTTTCACAACACCATAAAAATAAGAAGAGCAAGAAATCAGATAGAAAAAATTCAAGTGGATGGACAAGAGGTCAAAGGTGCAGAGGAACTAAAAAAGCAGCCCAAAAGCATTTTAAAAATATGTTTTCAGCCAGTGAAGATAAAGTTGAGTATGAAAGCTTTCTTCAACATACAAAAAAAAAGAGAAAAATTCAGAAATATGCAAAGAGATAACAGAAGAAGAGGTAGTGGCGACCATATGGAGCCTACATCTAGACAAAACTCCAAGGCCAGATGGTTTTACTATAACTTTTGAAAAACTTCATTGGAACATAATAAGAAAGGACTTCTTAAGAATGGTGAAGAACGTCTTAAAAAAAATGGAAGCAATACAAAATCCTCTTATTTTGCATTAGTCCTAAAAGAATCCAACCCCTCCACTTTTAATATATTTCGTCCCATCTCTCTTGCAATTCCTCCTACAAGATCATTACTAAAATAATTGCAAATAGAATCAAAGAAGTTCTTCCAACAATAATATCTGAAAATCAAGGAGGTTTTGTGCCCAACAGGAAAATCATTGATAATGTAATTATTGTACAGCAAGCAGTGCATTCCAACATGCAAAGAAAAGAAAAAGGAATCATTATCAAACTGAATATGGTAAATGCTTTTGATAGGGTCAGCCTCCCATATCTAGTAGTAGTTCTCAAAAAACTTGGATTCTCTAAAGAAATAGTAGAGATCATTCAAGCTTGCATCACAACTCCATGGATCACTCCTCTAATAAATGGCGCCCAACGAATTCTTTCAAAGCACAAGAGGTCTAAGACAAGGATGTCCACTCTCCCCCTTCCTATATATAATAATGGTGAAACTTTAAGCAGAGCATTGGAAAAACAAAGAAAAGAAAGAAATATTACTGGGCTACGAATAGCAAGAGGAGTAAAGACCATAAACCACTCTTTGTTTGCAGATGACACTCTATTATTGGGAGGGGACTCTACAATAGTTGCAAGAAGATTTAAAAGAATTTTGGATGAATTCCTACAGGTTTCAAGTGGGCTCTTAAACAACACAAAATGCAGAATATATGGCTGGAATACCTCTCCCAAAACCATGCAAAGGATCTCATAAATCCTAGACATCACCATAAAGGAAAAATGGACTCATTTCTTTTATTTGGGACTCCCCATTTCCAAAGAAAATATGAAGGCGAAACTATGGACCAAACAGATTGAAAAAATGAATAACAAAATCCAGAGCTAGGGAATGATGTGGCTAAATGTGGCAGGGAGGGTGCTATTAATAAAATCATTTCTGGTAGCACTCCCAATCTATCAATATGCAATAATATTGGCTCCATCAAGTGCCCATAAACAATGGAGTTAATCCTAAGAGGCTTTTTATGGCAGGGAGGGAAGCATGAAAAAAAATTCATTTTTGTCAGGTGGGAACAAGTGGTACTACCTTATGAATAATGAGGCTTATCAATTTGGCTACCTGGTCTCATGAACGCTGCCTTGGGAATGAAAATAATATGGAGATTGATCACAAGAAAAGAAAGCTGGTGGAAAAAAACACTTGCCTCAAAATACATGGAAATCTATAGGAGAAGTCTGTTGAATGGAAATATCCCATCAAGACAATGTACTCAAGTCTGGAATCTCATAAAAAAGACAACCCCTCTAATGAGCAATCATATTTCCAAAATCCCGAGCAATGGAAAAACAATTTTGATTTGGGATGATAGAATTATGGGGGAGAACCTTTAAAAACTCACTCAGATCTTGAGGGCATTCAAAAATGGATGAGAGGAAAAGGCCTTAATACACTTCACTCAATTTCTCTATGGAATTAGAAAGAATGGCAAGAATGGAAAAACTTAGCAATCCCTGCAAATTTGAAAGTGCAATGGGTCAAACTAAGGCAACTTCTTAAAGGGGCAACACCCATAAGCTATGATGAAGAAGATGACTTCCTTTGGGACCCAAGAGGTGGGAAATATACATTCAAGACTAGGTACAAAATTTTATAAGATCAACCAAACCAACCAGACTGGTGTCTCTAGAAGAGAGTTTGGAAATCTGAAAGTCTGCCAAAGATCAAAATCTTCATCTAAACACTCTTAAAAGAAAATGTCTTGACAAGTGAAACTTAAAAAATAAAAAGGCTTCTAAGGTCCTTCAAGATGTCCAATGTGCTTGCAGGCATAAGAAACTATACAACATTTATTTCAGGACAACACTCTAGCCAAAGAGTGTTGGCAACAGATCATAAGCCCTCTTGAAATCAATCTAAATTTCGCAAATCCTTTGCTGGAATTTCTCCAAGTATGGGAGAAGGCCTACCCATATACAACAAAGAAAAAAGTGATGATATAGAGGATTTGGAAATGCATTCCAACAGTTCTTTGTTGGCAAATTTGGTTGATGAGAAATAAAAGCATTTTTAAAAGCCAAACCCCAATAATAGGGAAAATTATTTCAAAAACATGGGGATTAACTTCTGAAATTTTAAATGTTAAAGGAACAATAACAACAACCTACAACATTCTTCAACAAGAAGAAAAAGGTTGGCTCAACAAAGCCATAATAAATAACAGTGGTCAAAAAGAACAAAAGAAAAAACCTTCTGAACATAGCTGAAAAATGAGACTGAGTGAAGAAGAATTCACAACATGGAAAAAAAATCAAAAAAGACATTGCCTTTACTTTGATGGGGCTTCAAAACATAACCTCAGAAAGCAGGGGCAGGGGGAATCATCCTTGATCCGGATGGGAAAAAAGTGTTACTTATGAATGGGGACTATGAGAAGTTTCAAACAATAAGGCAGAAGCCTATACCCTGTTAATGGGAACAATAATAATAATAAAAAGAATGATACAAGACCCCATTATAATAGGAGACTTAGCCATAATAATATAAGCAATGGCTCGATACAAAAATCCCAGCAACGAATTCATGAACAAAATATATAGGAGAATCAGGAAGAATTTAGAAGGCTGAGGAGATGTGATTTTTAGACATATACTAAGAATTCACAATCAACAGGTAGACCATTATGTTAATCAAGGAGTTAAAAGATCATAAGGTTGTACTCAGGAAAATAAAGAGGAATCTTACACCTTTGTTCCATAATTCCATCCAAAGGATAAGAAGCATGAATCTTTTCGAAAAGAAGAAACAACTAGCACTCCTAAAAGAGATAATCAAAAAGACAGCAAGATTTCAACAAAAAAAAAATCTCTACAAAAATAATCAGATGGTCACGAGAATCCAGAGGAAAAATAAAAGGAAATAAAAAACATCAAGTGTTCTGGCAACAAGGATGATTGTGATCAAGCACACTAGAAATTCGCAGCAATCTATCTCATCAGCGACAGGCATTGGAAAACTCTCATCCTTTTTAAGTACATGTGGAAATGCATTATCCCTCGTAGCTCCAATCTCAGGCATACTTGTATGCTTCACTCACCTCTCACCGTCTCTACCCTGCACCAAGTGTATTTTCCCTCATTGAGTTCCCTCTAGACTCCTCCTCAGTGCACAGGTAACTACTATCAGCATAAAAGCCCAACTCTCTTGCATCACTCTCGCCCTCTAGTTCTCCAAATCACCCTCTATTCAATTAAGTTCTCAGCGAGCTCTAGAATGGTCGCAATACAAAACTACAGTTGCCCTTCTCAATCTGTTCAATCTTCCACTAGAAAATTCCACCACCCTCTGTTTACTATCACCGTCTCGGCGCTACCCCTCTCTGTTTGTAATCCATCTCCCCAAGATCGCCAACATATACTCTTTCCAGCAAGCAGCAAAGATCTTCATTGCAAAAGACTAGAAGGCAAACACAGTAGAAGAAGGACCAACTCAGGCAACATAAGGCACAGGAATCACAACAACATAAGGAACAACAAGTAGGTCAAGAGGAAAAAGAAGGAAGCAATCCAAATGGAATTCAACCCCATAGAAAATGCAGCAAGGAATGATGCATGCCCATCATGCAAAGCAAAAAAATTTATGATTAGTAGACTCCAAGAATCGCTGAAAGATATCAGGTCTGAAATGAGAATGGAGTATAGCTATCAGAAGAGGAACATGGAAATTCAGAAAGAAGAGATCATGGCTCTTAAAAATAAATGCAAACATTTAGAGGAGGTAGTGACATACTTCAAAACCAACACCATGAGCCAAGAAGGCGAGAACTTTGTTTAATATGATAAGAAGAAACAACCCTCTTAGGATTAGTCAGTCTACAAACCATGAAAAATTATCAGAGAATCAATGTTATGTAAATTTGCTTTACTAGTAGGTCAATATGTTAGGCAGTACTCTAGAATATCTAAATAAATCTATGAATTTTTTAATATAAACACAAGAGAAGGGACTACATTCCCAACACATTCTCATTGCTTAGTTTCCACTTATTCTACAGTCGATTGTAATAGGAGCTTGCTTCACCCCAACTTTTGGTAATATAACCACTATTTGATCTTGTTAAAAAAAAATGTTTTCCTTGTAAAATCTTGATTTTGACTTTAGAACTAAGGGTTCTAAAATCAAATCAAAGGACATGATAGAGGAGGTTAGGAAAGTTAAATACTATTGAGGTGTTGGCATAGTAGTCTTTACCTTTGCTAACCTCCTTTACTGTGTCCTTTGACTTGATTTCAAAACCCTTATTTCCAACGTCAAAATCAAGATTTTATAAGGCAAGAATCATTGTCAGGAAAGACAACAACATAACATTGGTGCCAACATCCACATAATCATATGGAAAGAAAAATAGAGAATCTTATTTGCAATTGTGCTGAAGATGCAACCCATATCAACCACTTGAGTAACATAATCCAGAGTAATCTACCAGGGTTCATTTAACGAAGTATTTAGAGGGTTATAAATCTGATTTAGGAAGCAGATCAATAGAGACTTATCGCCCAGAGACAAAAAACAATACTTGGATGACATGTATGTGAAGCTCAAGGAACAAAGTTAAAAAAAACGATGAGATAGAAAGTGTTGAACTTGAATTTGGCTAGTTTCAGAAGTGTTGAACCTGAAGTTGGCTAATTTCGTAAGTGTTGAACCTGAAGTGGGTTGGTTACCGACTTGTTGATGGTACTGGAACCACCAACATTCAAAGGGATCTCCTTGATAAGAAGTCCCAACTAGACCTCAAACCATTTTGAGTAGGAATCCCAATAGTGGGTGGTAATGTAGTGCCTTGATTGTGGTAATGCATAGAGGTAAGTTTAATGACTTTGGTCAGAAGCAAGTGTATGACCTTGTAACGAGTCAAGTAAGATTCATGGGGGTTCTAACACACGGAGGGGAAAAGGAATTGTGTCACTTAGAAGCCTGTAATAGTGCATAGCCAGAAAGGAACACATGCGTAGAATGACGTCACAAGATGGAAGCGGAATAGTCCACAAACCAAAGTGACAGGTTAATCCAACAACGCGCCTTCAACAAGATTCATACAATTTCATACAAAATAGTTCATAAGAAAATGTGTAGTTTAAAACACATACATTTCTAAAGTAACCAGAATAGTCGAACTACAATAACAACATATGCATGAAATGTGCTAGCTTAGTTATATTATTATTAAGTGAAAGTTCTATCCATACTTACCCCATTCATAGCTACTAGCCCCAATAGTGGAACATTACAGTTGACACCACTTGCTCCTCCAAAGAAGTGTACTCGCTCTACTTTGTGGAGAAGCCAAGGTTCGTAACAATACTCACAATCCTTCTCTAAGCCTAAGCCGCTCCCAAAGGCTTATTCTATGAGTTATGAGGTTCTATTTATAACCAAGGTTACCCTTGACATTCCCCTTTGACACTTTAACTACCCTCATGACTCTTCAACTCTTTTACAAATAACTCTTTACATTACATAGTGATTTTTCACATTCCACTAGTGACACTTGGAATTTCACTTACAAAATATTTACAAATAATATATAATTTCCACATATAACCATGTGGGACAAAATATGCTAGAGTCAGCCTAACAAGGAAAATAATATCACTCATAAGCTTGGGGAAATACCAACTCGGCAACATCCTCTTGATGGTCTTCGGTGACGAACTCATACCAAGCTTGGTACTGCACTATAGTGTCCCCATACTATTTGGTGTTGTCTTTTTGAAAATGGACTCTTGCCTCCATGGCTTCGAGGTATATGGTCATGGAACCTTTGTACAACTCATCTTGAAGCATGTGCATCATTGTCCTGAGTGTGGTTGGACCACCGATGTACCTCTGCATGTTTTTTTGTGCTTAGCTATAAGACATCATTGGAGGCCTCTTATGTCAAATGCTCCATGTACCTTTCGACCTCCATCCAGACTTGGTTCTTCTCAATGGCTTCAGTGAAGGAACTGATTGAACGGATCATGTGTGTCCTCACCATGACATCTAGACTCTTGAACAATCATTCATAGGAAGCCTCAATGCTATTGATGAGTGGAGAGAGTTACTCATAGTTCTGGATCAACATAAGGATCTGTGCTTTATCTAGCTCTACCCACAACTTCATTATCTTTTGCAAGTAAAGTGGGACTCCCTTGTATTTCATTGTCCATTCCTGTACGTGTGCAATAGCAACATGTATGTCCTTGAGATTTTGGGAAATCTTCATGCACCACAGCTGAAAACCATGTAGATGGATAGTTGCCTTGGGCACGGTCACAAATCCGTCATAAAGTTTCCACATTGTGGTCTCAAGAGTCGATACTTCAACAAGTATCGCTTTCCTCATCTCTGCCATAGCATATCCTGTGGATTGTTCTGCCCTTTTCCTGGCCTCTTGCAAGTCCTTTTCCATCTTATCATTCTATGCCAACAAGAACTTGACACTGGATCTCATGGCTTCTGCATAAGCCTTAGTGGCATCGACCATGAAAGCTAGATGGTTTATAACATCTGATGCAATCACCCTTTCCTTCATATGTGTAGGTGATGCGTGATCATCCAGGAAATGCTTTCTCCATGCCTATAAAATCCTATGATGTACACATACATCACCTGATCATTATCAAGGAGAACAACTTCTCCTTGTTTGCTCAGGACTGATTTTGATACTATAGGTGGTGGAGACTAAGGGGAGACCTCAGATTCTCTCAGCATGAGGTCAATATATTGGTCCTATGGCTCCTGTTCTAACTCCATGTTCGTTGCTTCAACCATTTTCTCAAACTGTTGAGAAAACTCCTGAGCTTGCATATGCTCACGCTCTTCTTCGTCTACTAGTTTCTCTGACTCTTCTACCTATATTGGCAGAGTTTTCTCTTTGATCACACCTTTCCCTTCTTCTTTTTCTTGTTTCTTCTTATCTTCCCTCTCTCTCCTTCTTAGCTCCTTCTCTTCTTTCATCTTCTTCTTTGTTTCCTGCAACTTCCTTTTTGCTTCCTCCACCCTTTTCTTCTCTCTCTTCCTTCGTTCTACTCTATTTATGCATTTTTTCCTCTTTGCCTCCACTTCCAAAGTTGATTTCTCAATGAGAGGATCTTCTTTGAACTTTTTATCTTTACTCAGCCTCTAGGTTCTCAGAAATCTTCCTCTTTCCTTTGTCATGTTCCAGTTTGCTACTCACTACTACTATTGTTGTTGATTCCTGTAGTGTTGCTGCCTATAGAAAAGTTTCCATTCTATAGCCATGTTGATCGATTCATTGAGCTTAGAGGAGTTTTAATAGTATGTCCAAGGATCTTCCTCTGCCTAATGAAATATCCCGCGAATCCATAGATAATACACATTTGCACAATGGTTCTTGCAAATATAGTGGGGATCATACAGATTATAGTCCTTGGTGCAGAACTCAAACTTTTTTAATTCCTTTGCCTCGGCATCCGCATCCTTCAAGCTCCTAATCTTGTACAATCTAATCCATAAAGGAAGAGCATGCCATGGTGTCTTCTTCCTCCTGTTAAGTCCTGTTGATAACCTTGTGGATATGCGATACGAAACCTCTTACATGACCAACTTATCCATGGAAAATCTTGGTGGCACATGTGGAGGCTTCTCTCTGCTAAACATACTAATGAAAGTGCTATCGGGTGAGGCATACCAATTTGCAATGTTAAGTAATGCCTCCATTGCTTCTTGGGACATGCAAAGTGGATCCTTCTCAAAGATCGACTTGTAAACCAGGATAATGAAATGGTCAAATAGCCTCGCCATGACTCCTCGATAGCTTCACTTGGAGATCAATGTCTTCTTTCCAACATAGGAGAATATCATTGTTGTTGGGTGTGGAGCCTGATTATCTTCTGTATTTAGAGGTATCACTGCATTGGACCCCAGTTCATAATGGGGCAGCAACGCCGCCAATTTGTTCGCCATTAGGGGGGTCCAAGGGGGGTGATGACGATTTTTATGAGCCCCCCCAGTGAGGGTTCAAGGGCAGCACCCTCAAAGCTAAAAATAGATGTAAATTTTCCTTGTAAAATATTGTAATTTCATAGTCAATCTAAGTCGTTTATTAGGCAAATGATCTGATAGTAGAAGTTATGTTTAATTTAGGGTTTTTTGCCCTAGAAGGCAACTCCTCGCTATATATGAGGGAATTATATTGCGGCTATGAATATGTGTATTCTGAGACAGAAAGAGAGAGGAGATTATGTGAGAGCGAAGAGGGAATTACAACGTATCTGTTGTAGGATCTCTTCATTTTGTTGGATAATATAAAAGGAAGGACTGGATGTTTCTCCATGGACATAGCCCAAATTGGGTGAACCACGTATATATGTGGCTCTCTCTTGTTTTATGCATTTTCTGTGTTTGTGTTTCTCTAATATTTATGTGTTCCATTGCTCTGTTTTATGAAAAATTTGCCCATTCCAATGATTTTAATGCCCTGTTGAAATTATATTTTTCTTTAGATCTAGAACATGCCTTACCTCCTTCAATATCCATTGGTTTCCATTCTACTATTTTATGAAAACTTTTCCCATTCCAATGATTTTATGTGTTCCATTCGATTCCAGTAGGCAATTTGACTAAGTCCCAAGGGATA
Organism: Pinus taeda; assembly: GCA_000404065.3. Lineage (NCBI taxonomy): Eukaryota > Viridiplantae > Streptophyta > Pinopsida > Pinales > Pinaceae > Pinus > Pinus taeda. The sequence continues at coordinate 48,596 of APFE030579873.1, forward strand.
AGACCAGACACTTACTGTGGCTTGTGCTAAATTCAAAACTCTCTGCTTTAACAAACTACTAATATATCAATATGTCGAGTGCTTTAAGATCTTATGTTCTACACCTTAGCACCACATGACCAGAAGCTGTGACAAGGGTTTGCATATATAAGGATATCATAAATGTGCTAAAGAAAATAACAAAGGAAATTCTCACCAATCAGTGGGGGGTGTGGAACCTAGAAGTGGAACCGTCATACAGAAATATCAATATATCGGCTAAAATATAAATAAAAAGTTTTGTTGCAAAACATTGAGGCCTGAAATGGAACTCTATAATGGAACATCACCACTGAAGTTTTGGTGATCCGGTGGATCAAAAAAAATGTTCAAAATTCAAAGTGTGTGACAGAGCTCGAAACCTATACTAATGGATATATCTCGGCATCCTGAATCCAACACAACTCATTTCACTCAAATCCAACATCGGATGCTCCCAAAATCGTGTTCTGATCAATTTGGGAAACAACAAAAATTTTTGGAAAAAGGGTTGCAGGTACACCTAGTCAGCAGTCTATACTCTGACTGAGAATTTGACTGGGTTGATTGTGTATTTTGGTGGGCCTATGAATTACTTCCACTTGTCATTGTTTGATTGGTTGTGGCATGGTGAATTTTTATTGGCTATTGGTTAATTTTTTTTTTATTGGTGTTTGGGTGGACCAATTAGGAGGAGACACGTGGACCAATCCCTGGTTTCCACGTGGCCTCCTAATGGCCAATTAAAATTTTATGGAGGTCAAACAACACCCCCAGGATTCGAAATCAGGACCAAGTACCAAGTAGCCAAGGCCAACACCACCGCATCGTCGTGTTCCTTATTTAAATAATGTTGAATGTTTTTATTTAAAGTTTGGTGAATGTGCATATGGGGAAGGGGTTGGGCTAAGCCCTAGCACCTAGCCACCCCTACACCATAGGACTGTTGGTGCAGGGCCAAGGGCTAGGGCCTAACCCAATCCTCATGGCCTTTGCACAATCATATGCCCACAGAGCATGACCGAGCGGGAAAATGGAGGGGCCCAGCCCTGGCTCGTATGCCCCCTCACAAAACCATGGGCGCACCAATGGAGAGGGGCCAACCCCAAGGTCATATTAATCTTCCATATAACTAGGAGTGCACAGGAAAAGGAGCCAACCCATGAGGGGGACAACCCATGGTCATCTACACACCATAGAATCAGGGGCACGCATGGAGACAAGGGCTAGACATAGCCCCCAAATTTTGGCACTTTTTCGCGGTTATATTATCATCATGAGAGTAAGAATTTCAGGATTGGGGGCTTAATGGCGCCCTTAACAGTCCTACTAATTCACTCGCCAAGCAAAAATTGTGCCAATTTTAGTGCATCAGTTCTGCGTTTGGGGTGCTCAAGCGAGGTTGACGTTGAATTGGAGGATGGTTAGCTGCAGAATTTGGAAAAATGAAGAAACAATCATAAATTTCTCGGTTTTTTGCCAAATGATGTGCAGAAAGAACCAAACTAGCGGTTTTTGATAGTGATAGATCCATTGGAGACATCAGTTCTTCTATTTGAGTTGTGTAAAGCATGTAAACACGTTATTGAGAATTTTTAATGAAAGAGGCCCTGCATTGGAAACTGGACCAAGAGATGTAGCCCAAGAGAGCGGTGAACTCCTTTAACATTCTTTGTGTTATGTGTTTTAGATATGCTTATTTGTCTCTATTTGGCTATAAAATTTGGTTAAAATTTACTTGTGTATGTGTTTAGTAAACTAATCCCCTACCCAAAACACATATAAATTTCACTTGCAAATTGTTAAAAAAAATCTTCAAGTTTTACATTCAGATAATTTTTGGTATCAGAGCACACATTATTGTGAAGATTTTATTTGTTTGCAAGTTTTATTTTTTATGCTTACAAGGTTGAAGCTCAAGAGAGGAGAAGGAGAATTGGTGGAGCTAAGATCTCAAATTGTTTCAAGGAGAACAAACACTCCTCAAGCTTCAATAGTCATGGCACATGAAGAAGGTCCTGAAGAGATGGTTGAAGATGAGAAGACTTTCAGAAAATGATTCTTTGAAATGTCTAAGATGGTTAAAGTTCTGTAAGAGGAGAGAAATTCCAGACTATATGGAGAAAGCTCAAAACCTCATGGAGGAAAAGGAGACAAGCCTCCAAAAGGGAATGAAGGGAATGGTGACAAACCACCACCTTCACCTCCATCATCATCCTCATCTTCATCTTCATCTTTGGCTCTTCTACCCTTTCACAAACACATCTGAATTCCCCAAATGGTCATGGTAAAAATCCCTTGCTTAAGATTGACATTAAGTTTGAATTGCCTATGTACAATGGAGAGGTAATTTTAGAAATATTAGATAATTAGATTTGTCAGATTGAAGCATATTACAGGATACAAAGAATCAAAGATGATGAAATCAAGATTCAACTTTCTTCTCTTAGATTGGAAGGTGCAACACTAATTTGGTGGGAAGCCAAAACTCAAGAGGACATGAAGAAACATGGTAAGGTTTTATCCTATTAGAATCATTTTATTGTTGCAATAAGAAGGCAGTTTTATCCATTAGCATACATGTAGAAAACTAATATGGATTGGCAGAACTTTAGGCAAGCTAAAGGGAAAAATGTGCAATCTTATACTCAAGAATATAGGAAGATTTTGGGTATAGATTTGTCTTCACAAGATATTTTGTTCAAATATATTGGAGGATTGCATAGTTATTTGAGACATACCATTCTCATGTTTAACCCTATAAAAATATATGAAGTTTATGTTCAAGCAACTCATTTAGAGGCAAGAGGGAAAAATGTTTCTGAAGAAACTAGTGTGAGTTCCTTTGAGTCTGGAGAAAAAGGAAAGGGTGAGATCAAAGGAAAAGGGAATAAGAATGCTGCCAACAATATGGTGAAAGAAAATATCACATGTAAACGATGTTCCAAAGAGGACCATGATGAAGATCATTTCTGGAAACTTCATCCATAAATGAGAACCAAAAAGTTTAAGAACAAGGAGAGGGAGAAGACAACTGCAACTACACAACATAATTTAAGTTCAGATTCTGGAGATGAAACAAATATCATAGCCATGGGTTTGGAAGGTAAGGACATTGCAAGTACTAGTTCTTCAAATTGTCTCAATGAAACTCGAGATGACGAAACAAGAATGGAGCTTTTCCGCATTAGAGTTATTTTAAAACATACCAAGATAGATATATTGTTTGATAGTGGTTCACAAGAAAATCTTATCTTAGAAGACATTATCAAGAAGTTGAATTTAGAAACCATTCCTCATCCTAAACCATACTACAACAAAACAGGCAATTTACGCCATATTTAGCACCAGATTTTAGTGTATTTTTCTCTCCATTAAGATGAGAAGCCTGGCGCTAAATCTGGCTCTATTGTATAATTTTTAAAGCATTCTTTTTGCGCCAAATTTTGCATCTTTTTTTACGCCAAATTTTGCAGCATATTTTCCACCAAGATTTTCATTTGGTTTTACAACAAGTTTTGCTTCTAGTTTTGTGCCATTTTTTGCATCTATTTTTGCATCATTTTTTGCTTCTTGTTTTGTGACATTCTTTGCTTCTATTTTTGTGTCGTAATTTGCATTGAGTTTTACACCATATTTTGCATCTGATTTAGTGCCTTTTTTTGCATCAAGTTTGTGCCATTTTTTGCTTCTAGTCTTATGCCATTTTTTGCTTCTAATTTTGTACTTATTTTTACATCTATTTTTGCACCAATTTTTCTGCCTTTTTTACACCAATTTTTCATCTAATTTTGCACCATATGTTGAATCTGATTTAGTGCAAAAATTTTCATCCATTTTTGCACCATTTTTTTCATCCACTTTTTTGTTTCATTTGTCTCCCTTTTTTTCATCCTATTTTGCACCTAATTTTGCATCATTTGTTGCATCCAATTTAGCATCATTTTTAACAACATTTCGTGCATCCAATTTTTCATCCATTTGAGCATCTAAAGTTTCACCCTATGTTGGACCATGTGTTGCATTCACCTTTGAATCCCATTTTGTGTCTAATGTTACGTTCAATTTTGAGCCATTTTTTTGTCTACTTTTGCATTTGATTTTGCATCAAGTTTTGAATCATTTTTTGCACCTCATTTTGCATCCAATGTTGCATCCAAATTTGAGCCATTTTTATGTCCATTTTCGCACCATTTTTTATGTCCAATTTTGCATCCTTTTTGGTGTCTAATTTTGCATCCTTTTTGGCATCCAAATTTGCATCCTTTTTCTGCCACATTTTGTGTCCACGTTTGCATCTCATTTTGCACCTGGATTTCAGTTTGAATTTTCATCTAGTTATGCATCATTTTTGGCATCCTTAGTTTCACCCCTTTTTAGTCCCATTTTGCTTCTTATTTTGTGTCTTTTCTTACATCCTTTCTACACCCAATTTTTCATCCTAATTTTACACCATTCTTTGCATTCTCATTTTGGTCTCCATTTTTGCATCTTGTTTGTGCCCAATTTGGTATCATTTTGTATGCCCTATTTTATTCCCTTCTTTGTGTTTAGTTTTGCACCATTTTTTAATTCTACTTTAAAACCGTTTTTGTCTCATTGTTTGCATCTTGTTTTGATGGCTAGTTTAACATCCAATTCTACTCCCAATTTTGCATCGATGGTTACATCCACTTTTGGCTTCTTGTTTAGAGTTTTACTTTTACTTCCATTTTACTAATTTTATTACATAGTGAAATATATTATAGTTTATAAATATCATTTTGTTGTAGGATTTAATGCATAGTTAGATGAACATAAAAACCTCTTAGTTTATCCCAGAAACCTAAGATAGACTGGTTAATAGATAGGTTGTTCTAACGCTCAGGATTCTCAGTAGATCAAGATGTAGAGTATAGATTAATAAAAGAAGAATGAATTCATGTGAGTCCTCGCATGCAAGTCTTGTTGGAGCTTTTAGTGTAGCTAGGAAGCGCTCCTAGATAGCTCCAAATCTTGGTCTCACACACAAGAGAGAGAACAAAGAAAACTTCACAACATAATATCTTGATAATTGAAACTATCATAAACATATAAATATTACTAAATAAATAAATATAAACCAAAATCCCATACATTCATTAGTTAAATAGGATAAGTAAAGAACGAATAATAGCATATGAAAGGAAGAACAACTAATCTATATTAATAAAGGAGTTGGAGGAAAGTTTCAACCATGAGATGCAGTTGCAACAACACCTCCCCCAACTTCTAGCTCCAAAACTCTCCCTCTCAAGATAGATCTGAGCAACGTGACAATACACGAATTCCCATCATTTCCTCAATGGCCAAGTGTCCACAATATATAGGAAAGTGAAGGCTATGAAGATTTCCCAAATTCCTCATTAGTTCAATGTTGGCAAAAGATTTTGGGTGAATAATGTTTCCTCATATAAAAATGGCATTTTCCAATTTTTAGATGCTTTTGTGCTTAGGAAAAAGCTTCCCCATGCTTTATGGCTCTTTCCCACTTTTGTATGCTTTTATTTTTTAAGAAAAATCTAAAGATGAGGATAAAGAGATCACATTCCACCATATGAGTTTCCCAAAGTGAACAAGAGTTCAAATTCTAATTAGCTCGAGTTTTTTGAGGAATTTTCATTTTAAAATGTTAACATTGAATTTCCATGTCATAATGTGTAAGCCAATCAAAATCCTTTAAAATTTAAAAGACATACAAGTGTGACTAGGCAGTGGATTGTTTTTAATAACATAACTTACTTAATTTAATTGTGAATGGTGCCTAAGTGACCCAAAACTATATTAAATATTAAAAATAGAATTAATATCTTA